>OX453091.1:7054105-7267083 GCA_949708635.1 Hirtodrosophila cameraria | reverse complement strand
TTTTTCCTGTTACAAATACACACACGCACACTCGTTAAGCAAACATTTTGTATATGTATTTTTTGTATTTTATGTATGTATTTGAATAAGAAATTTGAGACTTGATTGTAAGTCTTAAGCATTATTTACAGTCAATTCACCTGCATTTGGTGCGCTTCAATAACATTTGTTCAAAATAAATTTATTTTGAAATTCATTTCTTTACAGCTCGTAAAGTTGGCTTTTTTATACGGCTCAGCTTTTTACATTTGCTTTTGCGTCCATTGAAATTGCCATTTCGGATCGCATTTGGTCAATTGCACAAAGTATATATACGAGAAATCAAATGGAACGCAGCTGTGACGAATTTTCACTACAAAATATACAGGTAAGAAATGTTGGCTATATTATTTAAAGGCTTAATAATAATAATAATAGTAATAATATAACAATATTTAATGTGCGTTTGTTTTATATTTTATGCTATTGTAAAGTTTCATTAATTGCTTTGATTTACACAAGTATGAATGCTCTAGTCGAGTGTGCCCGACTACGAGACTCTCCGCTCCCAACTTGCATTTCAAGCAGTTCAGCGGCAACACAAGCAAGCAGTGCACTTGATATGAAATATATGTGTACCAAAAATCAAAGCTATATCTTTTAAATTGTGGTTCGATTTGCGGGGTTGCGGGGGTGTGCATCCGAAAATTGAAATAAACTTGATCTGCCGACGGTATACAGGAGCCCAAGTTTTGTGTCTGTAGCTCTTATAGTCTCCGAGATCTGTGTGTTCATACGGACAGACGGACAGACAGACGGACATGGCTTAAGCGACTCGGCTGTTGATGCTGATCAAGAATATAGTTTATATAGTCGGAAATGCCTCCTTCTGCATGTCACATACATTTGCACTACTTTATAACTCTCTTATTCTCATTTTCAATGGGAACAGTGAGTAAAAATATAAATATATTATTCAAAACTATTTAGATACACTGGAGCTATACATCTTTTACTTAAAACATAGAAGTTACTTAAACATTTTTTCATCTACAACAATTTAATTGCTTTTTTCTGAATTTTTCTATCTTTAAAAGTAAGTAAAAATCCGATATGTTTTGTCAGAAACTTGCCCCAAAACTTGCTAAACTTTCTTGCACACCCAAAAACTGACCTATAGAAACATTTTCACCATTTCCCTACACACACACACCCACAAAAGAAAAGGAAAAAGAAAATCGCATGCCAAAAGCGTTTATCTGCAGCCAACTAATTCCTACAAATTACGAATGGCCAAGGAAGAGTGTTAAAGATTTTGTCTGACGCTTCTAATAACTACATGGCTGGTTATTATAAAACTTTTTCCATTTTGTAAAAGTTTTTCGCATGGAAATGCGCTCTCTAAAAAATGAAGAACAAAAAAGTATATATTTTTATATACATATATACAAAGAAAACCAACGACACACGCACATGGAAAATGAAACGATCAAAATGTGGAAAAGTAAAGCAATTTACTAGAACACGTCCAGCCAGCATAGAGTAGCTAATGGTGTTGTGGAATGGGTGTTAAGGGGCAGCAGAGGGGTTGGAAAATGTGGGTGTTGCATGGGCTACTCGCGTTGTGAGTGACTTAAGGAATTTCATGTGCAGGCAAACAACTTTTGCAGCGACTTTTGTAAAGCGATTGCTGCTGCCGCTGCTGCTGCTTCTTCGTCTTGCTGAAGTGCATGTGTCTTGGTTACAAATGTTGCCAAGTTTTATGTGTGTGTATGTGTGTGTGTGTGTGTATGTCCTGTATCCAGGCGCAAACTTACAAGAACGGCATTTGAATTTGAAATGGAAAACAAGTTTATAACGTGAATTGGCAAATATAGCACTCAGTGGGTTAAGGCTGGCAGGGATGGAAAGATTTGCCTGCTGCCACGCACGAATGACATTGTCAAACACATACAAACACACACACATAGACACACTGGCACACTAAGCTCTTCCATATTGACGCACTTGCTACTGAAGTAGCAAAATCTCAAAAGGACTTTGGACTCTGGTCTTCGCTCTCTCTCGCTCTCTCACTCTCCTGGCTTGGACTTGAACGACTTTTGGAAGCTGCAGGCTGCAGGTCCTGCCTCTTATTGTTGCACTGTAACTGTGTCGTTGCCACGCCCTCCTCATACACACTCACACACAATCTCACATACTTTCTTTAGCAACTTTCATTTGCGTAAGTTGTTTTGAACGTCAACGCCGTGGGGTAAGTTGTTTGCTCGCCTCGTTTTCCATTCAAATTGCTTTCCTTTTTTCATTTTTTTCATTTTTTTGCTTTTTTAAATATAAATATGAATGCACCATATATATGTGCATATATATGACTATGTATATAGATCATATATGCATTGTTGATTTATATACTGTATACAGCTGCACATGTTGTTTGAAAACGCATTGTGTTCCATTTACCTAGTCCAAATGTAAATGTTGTCGATGCTGTTGCAGCTGCTTTTCAAGTTGTGGCAAATACAGGTCAAGTTTCTTGTTCTTCAATCTTTTGCACGGGGTGGGCTTTGCGGTACTGCGCGATACTGTACTTTTTGGTTGCAGGTAACAAAGTTTATAAGTACGTTTGACGCATGCACAAAAAGTGAGATTTTGTCGAACATTCAAATAGAACAATTGAAACTTAAGTTAAAGATGCTTCTAAGTTATATTCCAGTTAAGTAGAACAAATTTTATCTACAAACTTAGGATTTTTATAAATAAGCTTATCAAAGTTTTGCATATCTGAATGTATATGCTATATTTACATAGGTGTTATTGTATTGTTGAAACGAGCTTAACTCAACTTAAATCAGTGTGCTTTCATATAAAAGCAATTTTCTAGATTTTTCGAAGATATCTAATATTGTTCTGACTGGGAAAGTTTCTTTGTTTAATGTATTCATTCTATGCTTTTATATACAATTGTTTAAGCTGACAAATGAAACAAATACTTGTTTAACAACATGACAAACAATTAAAAGCGTGATTCTAAGAAAAAGTGGCTTATAAAACAGCTGAAATACTTTAGAAACTAAGCTCTTGCTGATCGTATATAAAACCTAAGATACAGTCCAAAATCAGTTCAGTGTGCTTCAAGCCTTCAATAGCTACAAACCAAATAGTTAAAGATTTTGATTAAAAAAGTATCAACATGAAGACAATTTGCCTGTTTGTGTTTATTGCCGTGATCGCTGTGGTCCTTGCTGAACATCATCAGGTCGCCAGCAAAATTGGCGATACTGTTCACTGGACCACCGGCAGCAATACCAAAGGAGCTGCCACACTCAACCATACGAGTCATGCCAAGCAGGAATCAACCTCAACTGCGGCTCCTACTTCAACAACAGCAGCAGCCGCAGTAGCAGCAGCAGCAGCATCAGCAGCAACAGGATCAACTGAAGCCGCTGCCAAAGCTGTTGAGGAAGCAAAGCCAGCTGATGCAACTAAGACAGCTGAAGCTGCCGCTGCAGTTGTTGTGACCACTGATGCTACAGTGACAACTGTAGCTGCCAAGGATTCCAAGGCTTCCAAGCACGTGGAGACCACAACAGTTAAGAAGTAAATCTGAGTGATTTGAATTGACATATGGATTGAATATAACAACGAATTTAATATCAATATTCCAAATATTGAACTTATTTAACCAATCAATTAAAATATTGTAAATTTTAACTATTTAAAATAAGCTGCCAAATGAATTAAAAATTGAATTTAACACTGAAAACTTTTAATTTCTTTCTGTGTCATGTCATTTAATTTAGAAATATGAAGTTTTATAAATTCCCTATTTGAAATCAATATTAAATATAAATTCATAATGTTTTGAATGTTTGAAACAGTTCACATTTGAGTTTTATGTAAGATCATCTTGAAACCGATTCAGAATGAAATCTATATAGATCCATAACATTTTTCTAAGCTTTATCGCTACTGTGATGAGCTCGAAATATGGAATTGAGTTAGTTCTTAACTCAAATATCAATTTATTTGCCCATAAACTGAGAAATATCGGCCATATAAAAGTTAATAGGATTTAAATTTTATTTCTTAATTGTATAAATAAAATATATATATATATATATATATGCGATGTACTCTTTTTTTTAGGCGTGGCAAACGCCCAACACAGCACAGGAATTGAAGTTGCAGCAACCAGAAATATTCTTGTTCTTCATCATAATTCAAATCTGGCAGCAGCCAAGAATCCAGTTGACTGACACCACTCCATTCGATTTTCCAAGTCTTTAACATTTACCTATTAAAAAAATGATATATAAATAAATGTTATTAAAGTAAAAATAAATTAACAAACATTATTCCATGCTTCAATACAGTCGTTATAACCAGCCACGACTCTTGCTCCTGTTCTTGCTTCCACCATGTTTCCGAATATTGACTACTCTCAAAAAATTGCGCGTGAGGATCCAACAGCTCGAGATGAGTTTGACCAAGAAAGAAATATTCAAAAATAAAAGTAAACAAATAAGATTAAAAATAAGATTAAGATTTGGTCGGAATAAAAAAACTTCTTTTGAAATTCATGTTCGAGTAGTATTCGATCACGACCTTTCCTCCTGTTCTGGCTACTAACTAGACTCCGGATTTCCAATCACTCTCAAAATAATGTTCTTGAATATTCAATATATTTGAACGTTAGCTCAAAAAAAAAATATATTCACAAATAAACAGAAAAACAAATAAGATTAAATGAAAATTAAATGAAAACTTGATCAGAATAAAACACAACTCTTGAAATTCAGCGTTTGTAAAAGCTAGACACACTAGACGCAGTTTCTCCATGTTCGATTAACGCCTTTCCTCCTGTTCTTGATCCTTCATTGTTTCCAGATTTGAATCACTCTCAAAGTGTTCTTAAGCAATATCCCGTCGTTTTAAGCTTCAAAGTGTACACTGGGTATCGAGGCGCCTAAGAATGATGCTTCTTGCCTTGCAGAAAGAGAAAGGCTGACATTTCCAAGAAACAGGTCATATCCGAAATGTTTGACAAACACAAAAATTTGCAAATATCTAAAATGTTCGAAACAGCTAAAAAAATTAAATAATAGAATTAAACACAAAAAAAAATACAATTTTAAATAAAATTTAGGTGTTGTCACGACTGAACTATTACACGAATGAGCTTGTCGCTTTTTGTTAGTTAGAACGAAATCTTTTCTTGTCAAAATCAAAATTCTAAGGCCAACTTGATCGGAATAAAAAACTTCATTTGAAATTCCGAGTTTGTAAAAGCAAGGCCCACTAAGGCTCAGTCATACAGACGGACAGACAGACGGACATTTCACAAACCCTATATACTCTTTTTTCTCGTTTTAAAAAAAAAAAAATTAAAAAAAGAGTATAAAAAGATATTAGCTTACAGCAACTTAAAGCAAATGGCTTTTCAACTACTGAGGACAAAAAGGATAACTAACTTAAAGACACATATAAAACTCGAAACAATTCAAAGCTGCAAGTGTAATCTATCAAATAATTGCAAGCACTTTGCCATGTTTGTGCCCGCAAGGACATCACGTATCCTTTTCACTACAATAAACATCAATAGCCTGGCTTAGCGTTAAGTTAGCCTGGCTAAGTCGCCAGTTGGCATGTGCCAACATTGTCAACTGTTCGCTTTGTCCTGTTTTTCCTGTACATTTACCTGCAGCATCTCTTTTAGCTGTCGTCGGGGCAAACAACGGCAACAACTAAAAATTTAACAAAAACCAATTATTTGATTTTAAAATTCCATTAAAAGATAAAAAAAAGAACAACAAAAAAATAACATGGACGCAGTCTGCTGCCTGTTGTGGTCGCCTGTTGACATGCCAGGCCGCCCTCAAGTCAAGGAGCAAACTGCAGCGTCTTTGGAGATAAGCAAAAATAGGAATAAGAAGAAGAAAAAAGGAACCCGAAAGGGTTTAACACGTGCAAAAGTCGCCAACGTCTAGAGCCATAAATAAAAGTCGCACTTGGCGCATGGGCAAAAAATGAAAAAAAAAAATATGTATAGAACTAGGAGCAAAGTTGCTGGGATAAGGACACAAGGCAAAGAACGTTGACAGGGGCCAGCTGCATTGAGACAGCTACACAGACAGGACGAGACACTGTGATAATGATGACAGCCAATTGTGGCTCAGTTCAGCTGTCCTGCCTGAAAGTAGTTTTGGTTAGTTTGCCAAGCTAACAAAGGACTTACAAAATTGATTGTCTTCAGCTTATTGAGATATTGCAATTTAAATTTATTATGCGATTTTTCAGTTATAATTCAAAACTCATAGTTGAAATACTTTTTTTTTGAATTATCTATGACATATACTTCTTGAACATGAATTATAATTATTATGCAGGCCTGTTTCCATTTCTGATTTTGATCAAAACATTCGGTATCGGAATTAATAGCTATTTTGAATTCCAAACATTGATAGAAGTTTTGCTTTTGCGGAATAAGAAGTATTTGAACTTATTTTTAACAAGAAAGAAATCGGAGTGCCGAAGATATATACCCTTGAAGAAAAGATTTGCATAAGAAAACTTATTTTGCTACTGATTGTTCCTATGGCACTTATAGGTTATAGTGATCCGATAAATTTTGTCATCATGTATAAACTATCCTTCAGCATAGGTAAAGTGAGTTTGGTTGAGATATCTTAAAAAACAAAAAAGTTTTTAATACAAAAACTTATTTTCAACCGATCGTTCCAATGGAAGCTAAATGTTAAAGTAGTCCGATCTGGCCAATTCTACTATAGGTACTACCTGCTATAAGAAGAAGCATCTGTGCCAAGTTTCAAGTCTTCAAAAACGCATATAAACAGAGAGACAGATGGACAGACAGTCAGACAGATAGACGGACAGACAGACGTACAGACAGACGGACATGGCTAGATCTACTCGGCTGTTGATGCTGATCAACTTTATAACTTTTTTACATTTTGAATGCGAACTGAGAGTAAAAGAGAAGTACCATTTATGTATCATTCGGAGACAGGAACACAAAATTGAAAACGATTCGAAAATTGGAACAGGCTTCTATATTTGTTAACAAAAAGGTTTTAAATATTTCTAAATATTTTTAACAAATCTTGAAAACTTTCTTAAAATCGCACTTGAGCTGTTTTGACAAACGCCGTAAAATCTCTCAGGTCCAAGTACTTCAGTCCTAGAAATCACTTCACTTCTATTTTGCTGCTCAAGAGCAACATTTTTGAAGCTTAATATTTGATTCGTTAAATATTTAATAATTTTTTAAAATTTTTATTAATGCTTATCTCAAAGTGTATTTGAAACTTGAAACATTTTACTGTCACATGTAGCACATACAAGCTATTATTTTGTCACTGACAATGGTAGTTTTTACTCATGCCATTATAGTTGGCACATGAAAGATGCTGTCAGCTGTCTCTTTCTCACAGCTATGCTGCATCCTTGTCGTTTTCTTTCTGTGTCTGTTTTGAGTGTCAGCAGCAGCAGCAACATCCGTGTAACTGTTAGTAAGATGTCAACAATTTATGTGCTGGGTTTCTTGTTTATTAGCAACTGACAAAGGGATAAACGTTGACAGGACGCGTACAATGGGGCGTATGAGTGGACTACATTTTTGCAGGACTCCAATTAGAAGGCAACAGCACAAGCTCTCTCTCTTTCTATCTCTATCTCTATGTTTACGTCTCTATCTTTTTCTCTAACGGCAGCAACAATGCTAAAGCAGTTTACAATGTGTGTAATATGTTGACAGCCACGCCCATTGCATATTCTGCAGTGCATCCCCTATTTGTTGTTGTTGCTGTATTTTTTTATTATTATTATTATTTTTCTGGCACTTTGCTTGGCTCTTTGGCTGCTGCCTCTCGCTACACTTTGCGCCAAAGTGTAATTGAAATGCACATTGAAACTTTGAGTATAATGCTCTCACAAGTCTTTTTTTTCTCTCTTTTTTTTCTTCAGTAAAACTATAAAATACATTTTATATGAGAAGAGGTATAGAGCGAGGGGAGGGTTAGGAGTAGGGCAAAAGCAGCAAAGTACATAAGTAGAAATTATGTGCGCATGAGGATGAAGCTGATGCAGACGGCATAAAAGTCAGAGGCAGCACCAGACTCGGCATATGAAGGCAACAACAAGAGTAGAAACAACAACAATAACAACGATAACAAAAACATCAACAACAACAACAAAAGTGGTGCAGAAAATATGATTTAATAGTAGAAAGTGCTGCTGCTTCAACTATGCCTCGCATTGCATCCGTAACTTTTGCCAAGCTGCTTTCCGGCCGTAATTTTGTTAGCGAGTCAAGTCGTGTTACGTAGGGGATAAACGAGTCGAGGGGGAGGGGGGGGGGGGGAGTCTGAAGTTTTTGCGGTGGCCAGCGAAGCGCCTCACAGCCAGCTGTCAAGTTTTGTGGCTTACACAAAATTTAAATAAATTGATGAACGGCTCAAGGGGGTAGTTGAGAGGCGGGTGTGTGCTTGCAAACGATGTAAGAAGCAACTCCAAGCCAAGTCCTGCAGCAACTGCAGCTCGTAGTTGATTTACTTAGCCAAGCCGCTGGCTGGCAGCAACAGCAGCAGCAGCAGGATGCAACGATGAGTAAATTTTTTGGGGCAGCAGCGTGCGCTGAAAACTTGTGCTACAAATTGTGTTAGAGACTTGATGGAATTTAGCTACTATCGCCTGAAGACAACTGCAGCTGCAAACGGCAAGACGCCAACTGCAACGGCTACAGCAACTACTCTTAAATTGTATTATGCATTAGAAAATGCCAGGCACAGGCTGCTGCCATTGCCACAGATTGTGGTAACTGCTCCCACAGCTGACAGTTGGCTCAAATAGCTTGTTAGGCGGTCTATATTGCAGTGCTTGTTTTGGCCTAAACAACAAATGCCATATGATATCAAGTAAACATACAGATAAATAAAAAGCAAACTGATATTGAGTGCATATGTAAACAATAGAAATGTAGTTCTATCGATAAAGCTCGTTGCTAGCTTTGATTATGATATAAAAATAGCTATTGTTACTATCGAAAGTATCGACAAACATATATAAGCAAGTCAACATTTTTTAGAATTTTTTAAGTTTATAAAATAAAGTTGAAATAGTTTTTTTTTAATGATGATAAAATTATTTTTATTTATTAATCAAACAATTATGTCTAAAATACTAAATTTTAAAATTAATTGCATTAGTTAGTTTTTATTAAGTTTTAAAAAAAATGTTTACTGATATTTGACAAAATAAGAATTATTTTTTTAAATTTTTCATTAAATTGGACAAGTAACTTTTATATATAAAAGTTGTGAAATAACACTTATTTTTGATTTTTAAAGTAAAAATTGATTTTAAATATCATCTGAACCAACCGACAAAATGTAAAATGCAGATATGATCTACGATTTAATAGCTTTCTATTGATATATAACATGTATTTAGAGTATCAATTTAATGGATTAAATGCCACTTTTTATAAAAATAAAAAATATGCGTTATTTCACAACGTTTATATATAAATTGAAATTAAATTAAATTAAATTATTATTTCGTAATTCACTTTTTTAGGTAAAAAATAAACGTTAAAATTTATTTTTTTTCAAATAAATTAAAAAAACATTATTCTCCTGTTTTTGGATAGCGCTCCCAAAAATGAAACATGTTGCTACTTGCATTCATCCAGGACGATTTTTATGCGATGATTTTTATAAATCACTTAACTCTTATTTGGAGTCGCTGATTTTTTATATTATTTTAAGATTTTTTAATTGAAGAATGTAAGATTTTTAAATTGATATCTATAATAGTTTTATTTATTGTGAATAAGTCAAAACAAACTTGTGCGAAAACCATTAATTAATAACTATTAAACTCGATTTTTATTGCTACACATTCCGATTAGTTTGAGTATGTTAATAGACTCTTTCGATAAAAAATGATCTGGATGTCTAGACGACTTCTATTTTGATATGTTATATTACAACACGTATTTATTGAAATTGTTATATTATCCATTAGTTTATTTCAAAAGCAATCGATGCCATGTAAACAATCGCAATCATTAACAACGTGTTGTTTACCTAAATGCTGTAAATAATTGAACTTAACTGTTGACTTTACTAATAAATTACTCAACTTTAGGCGTCATTCAAGTTTTCATAAATCCGTCAAGTGACTCATACGCCTCGTTGTGCACTCATCATCCCCTTGCTATACATCATAACGCCTTTTAATCGAACGTGTCATTAAACTTTCCATCAATTTGTGACGCACACATGAACAAACCGTAAAATGCCGTTGACAATTTGCTCAGTAGTTTTTCTTCTTCTCCTTTTTTTTTGTCATGTCTTCACTTCTCACTTTTAAGTTGGACAGAAAACTTTTTGTTCCACCCACACACACACACACACACACATACTCAAACATACAACACACGCACACATACGTTTATAAACAATTTAAGCTATACATGTGTTGTTTTTACAACAGAAGACAAACAGAGCAGAGCTGAGCTTTCTCTCCCAAAACCCCTTTTCACCCACTTGTGACGCCCCCGCTTAACAGTTTTGTGCAGCCAAAACGTGTTTATGTCTGTTCATTGTCACATTTACTTGTAAAGTTTGCTTTTTTCTTAGCAACACCCCATCGAAACTGCTCCTGTTACTGCCACTGCCACTGCCGCTGCCGCTGCCACTACCGCTGCTGCTGCCACTGTCGCTGTTACTGCCACTGCCACTGCGAATGCCACTGCCACTTTGGGCCAGGCCAAAAGTGCGCTCCTTAGACATGTCAGCGACACAACAGACACTTGCAGTCTGCACCAGAGCAAAGCACAAGAACACAAAGAAAAAAAAAAAAATAAAAATTGAATGCCACAACGAACGTAAGGAGCAAAACGGAAGCAAATAAGCAGAGCACACAGACGACGATTAAAAGTGCAGACGTCGTAAGGACATAAACAAGGCAGGAAGTTGTAAAAAAACACATAAACAAAGTTGGCAGGCAAAAACTAAAACAAAAGCCAGCTTCAACCTCAACCTCAACCTCAGTCTTAGTCTTAGTCTTAGCCAAAAGAATTTTTCTCAATTCCGGCGTCATCGTCGTTAGCTTTACGCCAAGTTACACACACACACGCACACACACACGTGATTACACACATATATGCATCTAAAGAAATCGCTATGCTCAAAGGATATGTTAGGCGTCTGTCGATTTGCAGTTCAAGCACCAACAACAACAACAACAGCAGCAACGAAAAGAAAGCAAAGATTGTAGACACTTTCTTTTGTAAGCCATTGACTAACTAATGATATCTTCAGCTTAAATATATAAGTATTCCAAATATTTACAGCTATGTACTTTTTTTTCAATTTCAGACAAGTTTTATAATTGTTGTGTTTTGTATTTTCACTCCAAACTTTGAGAACAAAACTTATTTCGCAAAAATGTCAGATATAATCTTTACTTTATAATACATTTTGGAGATAGTTATTTAAACAACTTTGATATAAAGAATGAAAACTTATTTCTCAGTGGTTGAAACTGTACTAAGAAGTATCCTTGCAGTATGTTGTGGTACTATGTTCATAATGTAAAGGGATTTTATAGTTTTCGAGATATAAGCGAGTTTTGCTTGAGGTTTCTTAAACTGGTACATCTATAATTCAAAAAGAAAACGAAATTAAGTAAAATTAAGTGGAATGAATAAAATGTTAAAATTATAATATATGGCGACCTAATATGTGTATTCTACCCCCTTCTGGGCCTAAAGCTCCGCCATCAACCCAACTTCCTGAACGAAGGCAAGAATTTGTGTTTGGTTGAGGCTTCTAATCTCCTGTGTTCTTAGGTTATGTTTACCTAGAATTCTACGTTCCATTTCAGCCTTGTGCCCTGCGTCTTTTCAACCATGCTGTAGATTCAACAAAAAGATCCAGATCCCACTTTGTCATTTCTTCAAAGAAGGGGATATTGTAGTTTATCTGATTGAAAATAAAACTTAAAAAATTACCGCAAATAATTTCTGAAATAGACAAACTCAATAACAATATGAAAATGCCCTTTTGTCAGGATATAAAACGCGACAGATTCAGCTGGATTGTTGGTGTTGTTGTCGCTAGGAAACGTCTGCTTAGCGGTTGCATTTCCGTGTGGGCATCCTGCCGTTCACACACACACACACACACGGAAGCCAATACAAATATAAATATGCATACGTGCGCATAGAGAGCTGCAAGTTGCCCCTTTGCCCCATGCTGGCTGCTGAAGCACTTCACCCACTTGAGAAATAAGGATTACAATTTCATTTCAATTTCCTGCTTCTCTGCATGTTATGCACACAAACAAAATGCAGCTGCAGCAGCAAAAGCAGCCAAGAAAAGCAGCTACTTGCCACGCCCAGTGAAAAGTGGGCGACATCTCTATGTGTGTGTGTGTGTGTGTGTGTGTGTTGTTTACTCAAGGCTTAAGGTTTAAAATGGATTTGCTTGACTGGCAGCAAGCCGACTTGAACACGACTACACATTGAGCAGATACGAAGCGGGTTGTTCCTATATCTACCCCTACCCCTTTCTAGCCCCCCTTCCAAACGTATCGCCTTCCCGCCTTTATTGCAAACACATGTCGTACACGCTCAACGCCATTTAAGCTATTTAACAGCTTCCTTGAGCTGCAGTTTTCCTCTTTGCTTGCCTACTTTTCAATTTACTTTAGTTGCATTTTCTTTTTTTTTGTCTTTGTCGTTGTCGTTGTCGTTGTCTCTGTCTTTGTTTTTGTCTATGGCTTAATTAGCTTTTGTTGCCTGTTGGCAAAAAGTTTTGTTTTTTAGTTTTGCTTTTCTTTTTGTTTTTGTTTTTTTTTGTTCTGCTTTTGGCTTTTAGTATTATTTTCAAGCGTTTTTTAATTTGTAATTTTTATGCCGCTACTATTTTTTTTCTCTGCTTTTTCCCTATTCCTCATTTCTTATCATCATCATCTTCTCCTGCCTTGGTGCACATTAAGCGGCTGCTTCCTTGGCTGCAATTGAGTTTGGAGTGTAATGGCCAAAGTTTAATGAGAATTGGGTAGTTCGTTAGCATTTAAGTTGCTTACGGCTTGGCTAAGTGAAATCGTTTGTGGTTTGAGCTCGTAACTCTCGCTCCTCTCTCTGCTTAAATAAATGCAATATTATTTTGATAAAAAATTTCAAACTTCACAAAGTTTTGCATGTGTCTTTATCTAAGCAATGCTGTTTTTGAAAATTATAATTACACATCATTTCAAAAAGGCCTTATCTGAAAACTCATGTTTTTCATATCTTTTTAATGGCAATTAATTGGCAACTGTTCTAAGCTTGAATTTTCATTTGTTCAAGCCCTATATAAACATAAAAAGCTACCGAAAAAGTTCAATATAGTCAGTCTTGCCTTGAAATGCAGAGAATAACATTACTTGCGATGTGCATAATAGTGCTTTATACCAAAGTTAAATCATTAGAGTTAGCACATGGAGAACCAGTTGACAACTATCAAATACCCAGCTCTCTGTCAATACAGGACAATATCTCAGGTGGTATCATTGCAAGTCCAAGTGAAATAGTCAACCAAAGTGAAGTAGACGCTATAAGAAGATATCAAACAAATCCATTCATAACATGGCTGCCAAGTCGAGAAGAAATCCAAGATAACAACCATGCACCAAAACGCAAATGGAAGGTAATAACTACATCCACCGATAGAACACAGGAACTGAACAAAAGGAAACATCAAAGTTTAGTGAGTGAATATCTCTCAAAGATAGCTGCACGCCATACAACTATGGAAGATCGAAAAAGATTCGAAAATAATAAACGTAGGCAACATGGTCGTGCAAGATCAATATCTCAAGCTAATAGAAGAAAACGAACGAAGAGAAAGCCACTGCGTTACCAAGAAAGTCACACACCATTTGATCTAAAACATTTACAAGTATGAGATCTGCTTTCAATCCGCTACAGATGACAAATATGACGATAACTTATTGCATAAATTCATTGAATCTAAGTTCCAGTGTGCTTATGTTTCAAGAACAAGTTATTTTCTGTCAATATTTTTCTGGATTTCCGTTATCATTAAAATTTTATTTAATTTTATAATCAAAATTGTTATAATAAAGATATTTATGAAATACCAATAATTTTTTATTTAAAAAAAAACAAGTTATAATCCATATGACTGAACTTCTTTTCAGACTTTTGCTGAATTCCTTCTTTGAAAATTTTTATAAACACTGTAGATCACAAATAGTAGCAAAATTAAACAACTATATCTTCTTTGTTCTGACAAAAACAAACTGAGTAATAAACAGTTTATTTAAACTAATTATTTTAATAGAAGAATACAACTATTTCTTGTAGCTTTCAATGGAAAAGTCGGCTATTAAATTTTTGTGTGGACAAAGTTTCTGCAAGGTTTCCCTCTTTTTTTATTTAACATTTAAGACAAGTAAGAACGTTGCAGACGGATGGACCCGACTGCGATATACTCTTTTTCGCCTCTTTTCGGTGTCAGAAGTGAGCGCGTCAATTGTATTTTTGCTCAAATCTGTCAAGTTTTGCCATCTGTTCTACAGGTTTGGGAGAAATAAACATTGCTTGATTGCAAAGCGGGGCAAACGCCCAACACAGCACAGGAATTGAAGTTGCAGCAACCAGAAATATTCTTGTTCTTCATCATAATTCAAATCTGGCAGCAGCCAAGGATCCAGTTGACTGACACCACTCCATTCGATTTTCCAAGTCTTTAACATTTACCTATTAAAAAAATGATATATAAATAAATGTTATTAAAGTAAAAATAAATTAACAAACATTATTCCATGCTTCAATACAGTCGTTATAACCAGCCACGACTCTTGCTCCTGTTCTTGCTTCCACCATGTTTCCGAATATTGACTACTCTCAAAAAATTGCGCGTGAGGATCCAACAGCTCGAGATGAGTTTGACCAAGAAAGAAATATTCAAAAATAAAAGTAAACAAATAAGATTAAAAATAAGATTAAGATTTGGTCGGAATAAAAAACTTCTTTTGAAATTCATGTTCGAGTAGTATTCGATCACGACCTTTCCTCCTGTTCTGGCTACTAACTAGACTCCGGATTTCCAATCACTCTCAAAATAATGTTCTTGAATATTCAATATATTTGAACGTTAGCTCAAAAAAAAAATATATTCACAAATAAACAGAAAAACAAATAAGATTAAATGAAAATTAAATGAAAACTTGATCAGAATAAAACACAACTCTTGAAATTCAGCGTTTGTAAAAGCTAGACACACTAGACGCAGTTTCTCCATGTTCGATTAACGCCTTTCCTCCTGTTCTTGATCCTTCATTGTTTCCGGATTTGAATCACTCTCAAAGTGTTCTTAAGCAATATCCCGTCGTTTTAAGCTTCAAAGTGTACACTGGGTATCGAGGCGCCTAAGAATGATGCTTCTTGCCTTGCAGAAAGAGAAAGGCTGCCATTTCCAAGAAACAGGTCATATCCGAAATGTTTGACAAACACAAAAATTTGCAAATATCTAAAATGTTCGACACAGCTAAAAAAATTAAAAAATAGAATTAAACACAAAAAAAAAATTCAATTTTAAATAAAATTTAGGTGTTGTCACGACTGAACTATTACACGAATGAGCTTGTCGCTTTTTGTTAGTTAGAACGAAATCTTTTCTTGTCAAAATCAAAATTCTAAGGCCAACTTGATCGGAATAAAAAACTTCATTTGAAATTTAGAGTTTGTAAAAGCAAGGCAAACTAAGACTCATTTTTTTTAATGTTTAATTAAGCAGTCAACTTATCTAAGTTTGATTTAACTGTACAGCATATTGCCGATCAACCAATTTTGTTTACTCAATGTTTGGTTAAATTAACAAGTTGTTAAGTGTGTTAATGGCAACAACTTGATGTTGTTTTCTAATATTACATGAAAAAAGAGGACCGCAGAATCAAGGACGTAAGCTATTTTGTAGGTCAACAGTGCAGTTTTCATTTAATATACACAGAAACATAACAAAAAGCATTTTAACAAGTAATAACGTTGCAGTCGGATACACCCGACTGCGATATACTCTTTTTTTTGCATCTTTGCGGGGTCAGAAGTGAGCGCGGCAATTGCATTTTTGCTCAAATCTTTCAAGTTTTGCCATCAATTTCAACTTGACTGAGTCCGTTCTACAGGTTTGGGAGAAACAAACATTGCTTGATTGCAAGGGCGTTTGTGGGCGTGGCAAAAATATTTTTATCCAATCTATTTAATTAAGCAACAGAAGTCAACCTGCAAAATTTCTTGATTCTAGCTGAGGGAGATATTTTGCTTGTTATTGGGGGCGGGAGTGAGCGTGGCCAATTTTATATAGTCAGATCAATCAAGAAAGTGATTAGTATTTTCAAAAACAGAATTGTCGACCGATTGTTCCTATGGCAGCTTTATGATATAGTGCTCCGATCTGGTCGGTTCTGACATACGTGCTGATATGATAAGCAATTGTACCAGGTTTGTTCAAGATTACGTTAATACTGATGGACACTTCGCAGATCAATAAATGGACAGACAGATGGATCAGCCGAAGATAACTTTTCTTACGTCTTAAGACATTTCATCTGCTGCACAAAGCGAAAGAAAATTCATAATCAAATTGTTGGCATCAAAGCCACTCTAACGAAATCGAAATCACAATGAGAAGTTTTTTTTAGATTGTCACTGATGTTTAAGCAAATACTGGGTGTAGTATCTAGTTCAGTGACTTCTTATTTCAAGCTTGTAGAGTTAATCGCCTATTTTGGCTGATTACTCCTTTTAGCTTCTTATCTTAATTGTTCTTATTTATCTGTTTTCACCGGATATTTAGGTTTAGGTTTCTCATCTTATTTATTCATTTTATTGTAATTTTTGTTTTCACCGGCTCTTTTACGTTGGAGCTGCTTCTAATCAATCTTAGCAGCATCGATTTTTTGTTTTATGTTTTTTTTTCCAAGTTTGGTTGCTCTTGCTTCAAAACTGTGGAAAAATGCTGCGTTCGTACAGACGGACAGACAGAAGGACATTTCACAATACCAATCCTTTTTTTTTTCAAAAAATTAAAAAAAGACTAAAAATAATATGCAAGACAAATATAAATATAATTGAAATTAAATGCATTTGATTTTTATTTATCCAATGCAATATCCTTTTTATGAAGGAAGCTCGAGTTGAGGTGCTTGGCAGCTCCCACAGCAATCTACGTAAAATATTTATTATTTAGCAGCCAACAACAACACACACATGAGCATTTTATCATAAATATTCATTGATAAAAGCCGAAAAGCATCAAAAAAGAAAGAAATACAAAATAATAATAGTAGAAACAAACACAACAAATTCAAAACAAAAGATGGAGAGAGAGAATAGTGTAACATTGCATTGGATAAAATGTTGTGCTGGTGTTTTGGCAATGTCGATGCTCGATGCTTTTGCTGCTGCAGCATGTGGCATGTGGCATGCATGCTTTTGAAATGGTGCACATTTTTATGCAACAAATATGAATTGTGCTGGGGAGTTGGCCAAAAGGGGAGTTGAAGCGAAGTTAGAAGCTGGCAAATGGTATACGGTGTAGCAGTTTGCTGCCACAGCATTTTGTGGCGCTGAAAATCGAGCATTAGCGTTTGTTGTTTGATTTAGGTCAGTGCGACTTTGTAGCCCCTATACCCTATACCCAATGCCAATCCCAATCCCAATCTGTATACCATAGCCAATCCCAGCGGCAGTTCCCAGCTTCACTTGCTAGAGAAGCCACGCTCAGTTGCAGTCGCGAGTGGAGTTCCCAGTTGTCAAGGCAGTGAAAAGTGGGTGTTGGGTTGGGTTGGGCTGGGTTTTTTCGTAACGAATGTGGCTGCGTTTCATTTAAATTTAAATGAACAACGTTGTATTGTGTTTTGAGGCATTGCAGGTCCTCTTTCTGTTCGTGTTTGTTGTTGTTGTTATTTGTTTTTGCTTGCCGTGCTTTTAATCTGTGTCAAAATATTTTCCATGTGTGTGCCTCTCGTGTTTCCTACGCTGCATTATAACGCTTCGGGAAATGTTTTTCGACATGTGTATATAAAAACTATATACCGTGTACTATAAATTTGTTTTGCACATTTCTCGTTTTTATTCCATTTTCCATTTTATTTTTAGTTTGTTTTTTCTTTTTAGTTTCAGAATTTATTTCAGTTAGAATTTTACGTTCTGTTCTTGTTTTGTTTTCAATATTTGAGCAATTGTTGGCGCTTCTCTGATTTGTGAGAGTGTTGTGTCCAACTGTGTGTTTGTGTATGCGTGTTTCTATATGTATGCGTGTGTGTGTATTTTGGTTTTTAGGGATTAGTGGCTGGCAGTGCCAAAATATGAATTACTTGTATTAAATTGCTGAAACGGTCGTTGAGAGATCAGAAGAGCTTTGATACAGATTTATGGGTGTGTATAATTAAGAATTTTTATTTTCTACTTTGAAGTGTTTTTTAATAAACCGTAGTTTACTTTGATTTGAAGCAGAAGATTTTCTAGCTTCTAGTTAAGCTAATATGATTAAATATAGTTTTCGTTATCGTAGAGTGTTCAAGCACTTCCTAAACTATCCTAACTTGGTTTGTCTTAGTAAAACACTTTATTTTCTGAAGAAACAATGCGCGTTCTAAGCAATCATTGTATACTTATATGTGCTGTCCTAACTTTAAGGATTTCTTACATTTTGTGAACAAGTTCAGCCTTCTATAAACCTTTAGCTTAACCTTTAAAATTCCAATAAATCTCATTTTTCTACGATTTTCTTGTCAAAGTGTTGTTAGTTGAGATCAACTTGATAATTTAATCGAAAGCGTGTTTTTTTTGGTTTTTTTCCCTTCCCTTATAAAGTACTGCAAATGTATGTAACAGACAGAAGGAGGCATTTCCCACTATATAAACTATATATATTCTTGATCAGCATCAACAGCCGCGCCGAAATAGCCATGTTCGTCTGTCTGTGATCCGTGATTTTCAGAGTTGGCTACAGGGAGTTTCGTAGTCGAGCACAATCGACTAGAGCATTCTAACTTGTTTATTCAATTATTTTATTAGTTTCAATTCTTAAAGTTTTATCCAGAAATTGTATCAATGATTCTCTTAAATAATTTTAATAAATACAATAATTTATGCATTGACTGTTTAACTTTTTAAATGCATATATTTCTCTATAGTATGCTCTATATATTCCAAATCTAAAGTTTTGTGAGCATTGCATGCACTTTAGTTATTATTGTTGTTGCTGTTGCTGTTTTGATTTGTTGTACAATAATTTATGACTAAAATAGTTAATGAATTGAAAAAATGGCATGTGTCAGCACAGCACAGCACATGAAATGTTTTTTATACAAATGTCCAGCATGTGTGGTGCCTGGTGACGATATGTGGCAAGCACCCAGCACCCACCCCCCACCCCTCCTTAGTCTATTCCAATCGAGTCTGTTGTTGTTATGTGCGGTCGCCTGGCTGCCTTTGTGATTGGCAGTTGCATTGATAACCGCCACAGGGCCATAAAAATGTGCATGGCCTGCAGTTGATGCACATACATATGTATATACAAAACATATAAATATCAATGCTGCGTGTTGGCATTTTTCTTTTTTTTCACTCTCTCTCTTTGGCATTACAACAAAGCCAAAACATGACAAGAAATTTATATATTTGTAAAAGCAAAAGGCAAGCAACTGCTTTTATGTGTCAGCTACAAAAAGCTGTGATTAACAAAAGGCATGCTTTGAAATGATAAAGATGCCGTTGCTGCTTGCCTAAACAGCAGGTTTAATTAAATGATTAAAGTCTTTTTAAGCACTCTATAAAAGATTGCAACACATTTTGTTAGCTTCAGTACGCTTGAAGCTTTTGTTTTGTTACAATGTATATTTTGCGGTTTCTACTGCTTTTTCCGCTGCTTCTGGCGCCAGCTAAAACTCAGCATTTAACAGATCTTGTAGAAACAACAACTATTCAACCGCTTGTCTATATCAACAGAACAACAAACAAGCTAAATTCCAGCAGCACCGCTGAAACCAACACCAAAGCAACTATTACCACTCGATTTGCTACAAAAAGCACAACTGTCCCCAGCTCAACAATAAGCATATATGATAGATTTAGAACCAGGGCACTTTATTCATTAAATACCACACGATCTCCAATTGAGAAAACAACAATAAGCCATCTTTGGAGTTCATATAATACAACGACTGAGAAAACTACAACCATGTTACCCACTACATCTACATCTACCACAACAACGTCGACCACTAAGTCGACCACTAAATCAACAACACGAAGCTCAACAACAGCAGTAACTACAACAACAACAAAAACACCATTGATAATGTCTTCAACAACAACAAGAACACCATTAATAATGTCTTCAACAACAACAAAAACACCTTTAATTATGTCCTCAACAACAACTAAAACACCTTTAATAATAACTACAAAACCAACAAAAACACCTTCAATAATAACTACAAGACCAACAAAAGCACCTTCAATAATATCTACAAAAACAACTAAGAAAACCACAAAGTTGCCCGAATTGAATATTGATTCAAATGAACAACCTGAGCTGCATAATACCCATAATACCAGCACTACATCTATTGTCTATAACTCCAAAATCGATCTACATTTTATGTCGAGTGGCTGTGTGAATAATGTGCAATATTTAACTATTGTATTCTTTGTATTTCTGTGCAGTTACCAATACCTTAAAGCAATATAAATAGTGATTATTCAAAAGAATACTATACTATCCATTATTTATTTATTTTAGATTATCAAAATAATTGTAAGAAATTGTGTAGAATTAAAAACAACGCGAAGATAATCACATGAAAAGAGCTTTAATGATGTTTGCGCTTATAATTCTCAAACGGTTTAAGCTTATATTCTATGAAATAGTTAGTAGAAAATACAAATAATGGACCAATAAAAAATTCAAATAAGTTATAAAGGATGTTGTTAATTTTTTCATTCAGTTTTTACCTGATTTTTACCACAGTTTTGAATCTGTTTCAAGATCAGCATTTGCTTGTCATAACATTTTCTTTCTTTTTTTATATTTTAAATCAGCTCTTTTACTTTTTCTTTCAACTTTACATAGTTATATTTCAAAACCCTATTGACTCAGTTTCAATCAAATATTTTTCAAAAATATTTTATTATTACCATAACAGCAGTTCGTGCTTTACAATAGCATCCCTAGTTGAGTCGTCTGTAAAATTAAAATCAATTTATAAATAATTTATTTTGCCTCACATTCATTTGACATTGAATATATTGGATTAACGTGATTTTAAATAGCATTTTTAATTATTATTTAAATTGTGTGCGCTCAATTTTCATGGCGTTTTCAATTAATGCTCTAGTTCATTTTCATTATCATTATTATTTATACGCCTTTAAGCTCAAAAAATGATGCAGAAACCAACAATTAAAAAAATTGCTCACGAAATTGGATTAAGGCCAGGGGACAAAAAATTAGCTGAAAAAAGCTAAATCGAAATATATTTTTTGTGTGCGGCCAACAGCTGTGCATGAATAAGCTCGACTATAGTCTATATGGTGACCATAGTTGGAGCTTATACATGTTATATGTATTCATTTATATATATATATATATATATATATATATATATATATATATAGAGTAAAATATGTCAAAAACTGTTCATAAATTCATTAAGCGCATAAAATTGGCGCCAGTCGTTTGGCACAGCGAGTGGCATTTCAAAGTGAATTATTTAACATTTAAAAGTGCATTTCATATTTGTTTTTCGCAAAGCGACAGACCCAAAAACAAAAAAAGAACGAAACCAATCTACCAAATTTATATATCAGCTATATATGCATGCATACATACATGCTATGTACCTTTCCATATACATACACATAGGTATTTTATGCACGTTTGCCATTAGTTGGCGCGTGATGTCATCGATTGGCATTAAAAGTTTTGCCAACTCGGCAACTGTTGAGTGTCAAGTTCAGAGCATAAAGTGTGGCAAGTTGCAAGTTTTCTGGGTAAGCGGCCATCAAACTGCCATTCGACACACAACACTTGACAGCTGCGTTGCGTATACGTCATGTATGCAAAGGAAAAGTACAACAACAAAATTTAAATCAAATTCAATAAGTGGCGAAAAAATCAATGTCTTTTCGAATATTTGATTCTCTAGCAAGCATTTTATTCGTAATAATTGTTGAAATCTTTTAAATCAAATTAATTTTTGAATTTGAAATATATTTTTCTAAAAAAAACAGGAAGTAAGATCCTTTTGAATATGTGATCAAAAAAGTTGCGATTCAGTCAAGAACAAGCTCAATTAAGTAAAAAGCGTTTCTTAACACTCTTAACTGTAAAACCAAAGATAGTGTTCTTGTTGAAAAACATATCAGTCAACTAAAAAACCTAAAAGTGTTATAGCTTAAATGAAAATTTCGAAATACCCTTTGCAAAAAAATACCCTTTACTCTGAAAAAAAACATCAGTTGCCGATTTCGCACCTTGTGAAAGTTTGCATTTGCTTTTTGGCATTTCGAGACGTCAAGTTCACACTCATGCTCATGACCATGTTCACACAGCTGACGGCCCAACAAAAAAAAAAAAACGAAAGCAAAGAAAAAGTGAAAGAAACAACTTCAGCCAGCAGCTGCAACATTTGCAACACGAATTGCCACAAAAAAAAATAAAGTTAAGCCCAAAGTTAGCACAACACTCGGCGTTGAAAGAGTTTCACTAGACAGCGCTAAGCTATCTGCAAGCTTAAATAGCTAAAATTATAAATACAAAGTTAAATATATATAAATTAATAATTTGATGTATTTATTTTGTACTTAGTTTTGCACATATGAAAAGTAAGAGCCCCAGGGAAAGGATCTAATAGGCAGAGGCTTTTTCGTTCGATTGTAGGTTTCTTGCTTTCCGGACTCTAAGGACATCTCCACTATAGGGGTTGAGGAAGCTTTCGTTTCAGCCATCACAGGGGCTGGTGAAGTATTCACAGGATATTTTACATCCCCTTGAGCTACATTTCTTTTGTCATTAAGAGCTTTATCGCCGTTTGAGCTTGTCTTTGGTATCTCTGGTAAAACGGCTTCGGTTGTATAAGGAATGTCCTCAGAACGTGGGGTCGAAATAATGGTACCCATATCCTGGTGAACGATTGCCGCGCGATTTGCATTAACCATTGAAGTACAGAATATGACCAAAATTGGCAGGTAATATTTTAAAAACATATTCTGTTTATTTTGGTGTGTCCTCGGCTGGCTGTTGCTTTGATTACTGACAGTTAAAAACTGTTTCTATTTGGTAAAATCACTTTCAATTTATAGCTTTGAAATGGGCAGGTAAATTAAAAAAAAGAGGAAACCATGCGAGAATTACATTTCACAACTTCTGTTTTACAAAAGGTGTTTTTAAATCACTACAGTGAATCATTTTGTTACCTTTTCTTATCCTAATTACTCCCTGTTCCCATTAAAAATGGGAAAAAGGGAGTTATAAAGTACTGCAAATGTGTGTAACAGACAGAAGGAGGCATTTCCGACTATATAAACTATATATATTCTTGATCAGGATCAACAGCCGAGACGAACTAGCCATGTCCGTCTGTATGAACGCGTCGATCTCAGAGACTATAAGAGCTAGAGACACCAAATTTGGCATGCAGGTTCCTGCATACCATACGCAGATCAAGTTTATTTCAAATTTCGGATGCACCCCCCCGCACCCACGCAAATCGCAAAAGACTCCCACAGCCACAATTTTAAAGATGAAGCTTTAATTTTTGGTGCACATATATGTTTAATCAATGTCTTTCGGATGTGTAAATTTCAACACGATCGGATAAATAGCACCAAAGTTATAGAAGAATCTATTACGCCCGTCTCAGCTGGCAGCAACAACAGTTTGACAAGCAGTTTACGAGTTAAGTGCACTGCTTGCTTGTGTTGCCGCTGAACTGCTTGAAATGCAAGTTGGGAGCAGGGAGTCTCGTAGTCGGGCACACTCGACTAGAGTATTCTTACTTGTTTTCTTAATCATATTTTGTTAGCATTAAGTAATTATGATAGGAATTTAGTTGTTCATGGATTCATTTATGGTATTGCAGAGAACTATCTGTATTACATCATATCCTAACTTTGTTAATAATATTGATTTTTTTAGCATAAAGTTATCACGATATGAATATTGTTGTCCATGGATAAATCTAAATATTGCAGAAATACTAACTGAGAGCTACATTGCACGACTTCTGTTTTGCAAAAACTGTTTTTAATGCTTTGAGCAATCAATTTAATGAATCACTTTGCTAGCTTTTCTTATCTTAACTTTGTTAATCATTTACGCAGCATAATGTTATCAAAATATGTATTAAGATTTTCATGCTAAAGAGGCTTCAAGATTATTCAAAAAGTGTGAATAAATTGGCGTTTCTCTTTTGGAAAAATTATTCCTTTTTCCATTTAAATGTTTTGTTAAAATAGATTTCATTCGATTGTTATAAAAGCAAATCGTTCTAAGCCAAATATTCAATAGCTTTTTGTGCATGTAGAATAACTAACAATTTCGGTTTGGAGTGATTGAATCGGAATCGTATATGGGAATCATTATTTTTGTATCTATGTTAAGAGTGGTATATTTTTAATATATATAAAAGTATATATTCTGTTCAATATCTTTGTTACGTTCAATTAATTTTATTTCAAGAAATACATGGGGGTACACAAGTTCATATTAATATTACTAACTATCCTGTTTAATTATTGTTGGCTCTATTAATATTTATATAAGCTACTACAAATTTTTTTTCTATACTTTTTAACAAAAATGGTAAGCTAAGTAAAGACAAGTTATTTGGGAGCGTTTGGTTTATAATAGATTTTTTTTTAATTGAGATTGAATTTATTTACAATAGAAAATGTCTAGAAAGGCAGACCAAGCTATAAATGCTTTCCCTCTTTTGGTGGAACTACCTTCTCTCAAGTTATTGAATATGTTTCGTGCAAATCGTAGCATAATACAGCAATTTATATTCTGAATAAAGAATGGGGCTCAATTATGTATAGTCAGACTTTATTTTATAATGAATCATATGTGAACTTTTTATTGATCAATAATCTTATTTCTCATTTATATAGTTTATCAATGAATACGGGATATTATTTTGCGCTTCCTGCCATGACGTTTCTTCTTTGGCTTATTCTTAGGGGGTATTGTTGTTATTACGGTGGTGGACTCTGTTATTGTACTTGAAGTTGATGGTTCTGTAGTTTCTGTGGTTTCTGTGGTTGCTGTGGTTGTTGTGGATGTTGTGGTTGTTGTTGTTGTTGTTGTTGTGGTCTGGGTTCCGCTCTTTAGATTCTCAAAGGCCATGTCATCAAAACTCATGTATGGCACAAACATTGACAAAGTTTCGGATTGAACAGCCAAAGCGCTGAGAGCTAGCATCAAAAACAAAGTTAAAGTCCTCATATTGTCCAATGCTTGTGTTGAAGATAAAAGACGAACTGAGTTGAATTATGCAAATATACGCTTTTATATAAGAAGCTGAAGTGCTCTTTTTCTTTAAATAAATTATAGATTTTGCTAAAGTTTTACATCTACCTATTTTTATAGCTGTTATACTGCAAATGCTTAAAACAGTTGCCTGTTATCAGAAGTGAGTCAAATAGTTTTGCATTTTGCTTAACAATTGTTCTATAAAAGCGGTTACAACTGCAGCTGAAAATCAGTTCACACTGAACATTTCTTGGTATTCAAGTTAAGAATATATAAGAAAAATGCGTTTTCTAACCGTTTTGGCTTTTGTCGCTGTATTTGCTGTGGCTTTGAAAACATTGGCAGTTGCTGTACAGGCTGAAACCTTAGCAGAAGCAAGCTTGCCAGAAAACTCCGATCTGAAGAGAGCACAAGCAGTCAAGCCCAAAGTGTCTACGACACTGTCACCCAAGGATCTGTTCCTCATTTATGCTAATCCAACAAAGAAAACCGGAACTAAAACTGTTCCAGCTGGTCAACAACCTATTAAAACTACAGCTAAGCCAAAGAACAGATCGAAAAATTGTTCTAGCAAAGGCAAAGGTAACCGCAAGTGTCGCTCCCAATCTGACGATACTCAGAGCACAACTGTTGTAACCCATCTGAACGAAACAGTTGTGGAAACAACCACATCAAAGACTGTCAATGAAACCCTCTCCTTGGATAAACAGAATCATCCTGTTGCACTTCATCCACTTTTCGCCGGAGACATCAACAACATGGACATGGCTGGAAACGCACCTGTTGAACATGTTGCTTCTTTGGATAATACTAAAGGAACAACCACTCTGTTGGCCAATGGCACACTGAAGGAGGTTAAGACTAAGGCTGATCTTATTGCACTCGATTCTGTTAACGGAACTGTGGATGAACGAAATGTTTTTCCTTGAACGACTCATTCCCAACGACTCATTTCGACGACCACAACTATGTCATTATTTATTAAACTATTTATACATTTTTCAAAATAAATCAAATATTTGCAAATTTTAATTGATGAGTGACAATCATTTTAATTTATTCAACCTCTTAAAAATGTTTAAATTTTTTTATTAAGTATGCCATTTTTCGAAATATTTCTTTTTTTTCGGAAATAAATCTGTTAAATCAGTCAAAGATTATTCAGATTAGGTTCGTATGCCTTTGATCTAAGATAAAATTTTGTTTTCGGAATAATGTTAATTGAAATTTATAAACTCAAAGAAAGCATTGAAAATTGTAATATTTAAAAGCAAAACACTACCGCAAAGTAAATGAACCATCATTTATTTTTAAAAAAATGTTATATCTTTAAAACGAGTTTCTAAAATATAACGTTATGCTCTACAATTCTTATAATGTTATTATACTTTAAAAAAAAATCGATAATGCATATCGGTGCCTTTTCGAGTTAACAGAGTAGTCGAGATTGTTGATTTTGGAAAGAAATCGGTGAAACTATTTAAACAAATACTGTTAACGTTTACAGCGCTGTTAAGGACAACATTGCACAGCTTAAATTTGATTTTTATTATATTTTCCGTCATAAAAGTCAGCCTCCGATGCCGGTTTTGAAATCCGAGAATTTTTCTGGATTTTTTGAGCTTAAGACCAGGTTTTTTGATTGCTGTTTCGCTGTATCGAAACATTACCTAAATAATTTTAGAAATGCTATGATTAATAATTTAATAAAAGTTAATTTGATTAACATATTCAAGTTTCATTACATTATTGTAAACTTACAAAAATAACATTTAAAAACTGACGTCTATTATTGAGTACAATTAAATCCACACTGTTGAATTGTTGACTGTATTAAATATGAATCTAAAAAAAAAATAACAAAATTCGAAAAACTCATTAGCATTCAACTGCAATTAGGGTCAATCGAAAGGTGCAAAATCCATAATAATAAACATGCAAAGTAGACAACTCGACATGGACATGGAAAATACAAATTGCAGAAAGCCAACTACCATGACGTTTTTTCCTTTTTCACTTATTCTTAGTAGATTTTTTTGTTTTTACAATGTTTGGTTCTGTTATTGAACTTGTAGTTGGTCGTGCTGAGATTGTTGTGATCAGGACCTCAATCTTTAGATTCTCAAAGGTCATTCCCATGGATTTGGGAAATAAACCTACAGGCCATATGAACATTGAGAAAGAAGCCTAAGTAGTTTCAGATTGAACAGCCAAAGCGTGGAGAGTTAGCATCAGATACAAAGTGAAAGTCCAATGCGTGTTTTGAAGATAAAAAACCAACTGATTTGAAGATAGCAAATTGTCGCTTTTATAAGATAATTTGTAAAGCTGTTATTCATTAATTAAATTATAAATCTAGTCACACACTTTACCTCTATTTATTTTGATAGCTGTTATTCTGCAAGTGTATAAAACAGCTGTTTATTATAATAGATAATTATCAGAAGTGAGTCAGAAACTTTTTCATTTTCCTCAACAATTGTTCTATAAAAGCGGTTGCAGTTGCAGCTGAAGGTCTGAACAATTCTTGGTATTCAAGTTAAGAGAAGTAAAAATTTGTTAGAAAAATGTATTTTCTAACCGTTTTAACTTTTGTCGGTGTGCTCGCTGTGGCTTTGAAATCATTGCCAGTTGCTGTTCAAGCTGAAGCCTTAGCGGAACCAAGACTGCCAGAAAACTCCGATCTGGTTAGAACGTCTCCCGCCAAGCCTAGACTTTTCACCACTATATCACCCAAGGATCTATTCCTCTTGGCTGCACATCGAACAAAGCAAACCGGAACTAAAACTGGCGTAACTGCTCAGCCTCAACCAGCGAAACCTCAACCTCAGCCTCAACCTCAACCTCAAGCTCAGCCTCAACCGCAGCCTCAGCCTCAAGCTCAGCCTCAACCGCAGCCTCAACCTCAGCCTCAGCCTCAACCTCAACCTCAGGCGAAGCCTCAAGCTGATCCTCAAGCTCAGCCTCAGCCTCAAGCTCAGCCTCAACCGCAGCCTCAGCCTCAAGCTCAACCTCAGCCTCAAGCTCAGCCTCAACCTCAACCTCAGGCGAAGCCAAACGTTCAAACTCAGCCTCAACCTCAGGCTAAGCCACAAGTTCAACCTCAATCTCAATCTAAGCCTCACGCTAAGCCACAGGTTAAACGTCAGCCTCAATCTAAGCCTCAGGCTAAGCCACAGTCTAAACCTCAGCCTCAATCTAAGCCTCAGACTAAGCCACACGTTAAACCTCAGCCTCAATCTAAGCCTCAGGCTAAGCCACAAGTCAAACGTCAGCCTCAATCTAAGCCTCAGGCTAAGTCACACGTTAAACGTCAACCTCAATCTAAGCCTCAGGCTAAGTCACATGCTAAACATACTGATAATTGTAATAACAAACGCCAAGGTCACAAGAAGTGTCGCACCCAATCTCACGATACTCAGAGTGTTGTAGCCCACCTGAACGAAAAAATTGTGGAAACGTCTACCTCAAAGACTGAAACCAGCTCCTTGGACACAAAGAATAAGGCTGCTCCATTATTCTGGGATGATCTCACTCTCATGAGAATGGCTGGAAGTGAACCAGTTACAGCAGTTGCTACTTTGGATAATACTAATGGAACAAGCACTCTGCTGGCCAACGGCAGACAGAAGGAGGTTAACACACAGTCCGATCTTATTGCAATTTGATTCTGTCAAAGGAACTGTGGATGAACGAAACGCTTTCTTGAGTGAAAACTGAGATAGAACGGTTTTTGATAACCAGAATTATGTCATATTTTTTATTAACCGATTAATATATTTATTTTAAAATAAATAAAATATACAAAAATTGGAATTGATTGCGCTTATTTTATAAATGTTATCAAAAGTTAAATTGATTAAGATAAAATTATTGTAAACTCAAAAGAACGACATCTACAAAGCTGCCAATTCTTGTTGTTTATAACTAAATGCAGACAGTTGAACTGTTGACTGTACTTTTGCAATATGAATACCAAATTATGAAATTCATATTCAGGCAGCCGTATTCAAAAAACCATAACACAATTCGAAAAACTCATTAGCATTAAAATGCAATTAGGGTCAATTAAAGCACTTGAAAGGCCCAAAATCCATTGATAATAAACATGCAATGTGAACTACTCGACATGGAAATGGCAAATGCAAAATGTAAAATGCCAAATGCAAATGCAAATTTCGAAAAATACGCAAAAATGGAATGCAAAAATACAATGCACACACGTTCTCAGTCGACCCAAAAATGCAGATAACAAAAAATACAAAAAAGAAAAAAAGTTAATAAATTCTAAAACGTGGCCATAATTTCCAGTTACTTTTCTAATCTGCTGATAATATTAGTAGCCATAAATTTTCGCATGCTTTCATAAATTGTTCGTGCATAAATTCTTGTGCTGAAATCTCTGCTGCTGTTATTTGCCTCGCGGCTTCTTTGCGCTCTCTTTCACTCGCTTGTCCCTTTTTTGGAGCAATGAAAATATTGTTGGGTCCTGCAGCAGCTTTTCAAATATTCATTCATGCAAATTCATTAACGTATTTTTCTTCATGTTGTTTTTTTTTTCTCTTTTCTGCCGACGCCGACGCCGTCGCGTTATGAATGCAAAGGCTGCACATTGAGCAGAGCAGACAGCAAAAAGAATATTACGTATACGTATTGTATATTACGTATACGCCACCGCAACGAGCTACGAACAAAAAAAATGTATACAAAATAAAGAAAAGTGAGCGGCAATGCAAAGTGGTTTGTTTTTTTTTTTATAGCCGCTGCAGACGATTGAGTTTTCTTCATTTTCTTTGTGTGTGTGTGTGTGTGTGTGTGAGTGTATTTTCGGGTTGGCCGCCATTTTCCACGTAGGCAACTCTTAAGCATCCCGCAAAATGCTCACAAAATGTGTGTGGCAAAAATAAATTTGGTGAAAAACCTGCTGCCGCTGTTATTAAAAATACAACGTAGTAAATTAAAAAACTGCAGAGCAAAAGAAAAGCATGAAAATATTAGGAAAAACTTTCGTCTCGACGTCGCCGTCTTGACTGCGGTTTTTCAACCAGCTTTTCTCTTGAAAACTCTGCGCTTCACTTTTATTTGCATTTGCCGCTTCTTTTTCGTTTCGTTTTCTTTTCGTTTTCGTTTTTGCTTTTGTTTTGTTTTGGTTGTTGTTGTTGTTGTTTTGTTTATTTTCGCGCATTTGCCGCTTTTTTAATTTCTCAACAAGCTTTTTGACGTCAAAATAAGCGTAATATTTAGTTGTACTCGAAGGCAGGCAAAAATAGAAAGCAAAGTAGTAGAAGAAAATTATGCTTGGCAATGCGGAAGTAAGCATATTATTTCGCTATTTTTGCTAGAGTTCTACTTTGTTTTGCCGTTGTTGTTGTTGCTTTTGTTCCGACTGTACATTTTAATTATGCAAGTGAAAATGTAAATTTCCGTGAAGTGAAATAAGCATAGTTGAAACATTTTGCTAGTGTTTATAAGTTGTTACTTTTGATTATTTCAAATGGAGTGAATAATACACTTTCAGCAAACATGAACTTATTTGAAATTTACATGAATTATAACTTTAAAATTAAATAAAATCTTTTGTTCTTATTTTTTCTTTTCAGGTGAGTTACTGACTAGAAAAAGGGCTATTGGAGTGGTAAGAATAGAGACAACTTTTAGGTAAATATTCTACAAGTTTGCGTTTATCATTGCAGGTTTACAATATTATTACATATGTTTATGTATATCTATTAAATTCTTCGTAAAGTATCTTGTTCTACCAATACATGGTTGCTAATTTTGCTGTGATCTTTTGAAAGAGTCTTCTTCTCAATCGCGCAGTTAGTTACTCTATTTTCTTAGATCTCCCCAGTTATATCAATTGTTTTTCAATAGCTATTCGGAAGTCGCATAAGATTTTTATTTATTTCCTGATTTTAGTCTTTGAAATCGCACTTAAAGTAGTTCTGCAGTCTGGATGACCACGCGTTGTGTTAAGAAAATGCAACTTTAAGCTGCGTAGCATCTTTAAATGTAAAACCTGTTAAATACACAAATTTTCACCCTTAAACTTTTAAGCAAATCAACACAAAGAAGAACAAACTAAGTTATACATACTTTTAGGCAAAAGCAACTTGAATTTGAATTCAGTCCCAAAACTAAGTAGACAACTGTTAAAAGTAATCAGAAATTCTGATTTGAACAATCACTTCCAAGTATTCCAAATTTTTATATGCTTTGCGTAGCCACAAAAACTGGCATAACGAGTACTATCTTTGAGCTGGCATCGCAGACAAGAAAACATAAATAAACTATTACCAGCAAGTTTTTATAAGCATCAAACGGATGGCAATTCAAAGACTTGTCTATAAATTGGTTTATAGGTCGAGAAGCTTGTAAATTTGCGTAAATTTAGCAGCATTCTATCATTTTTAAAAACCTTTTCAATATATTAACTGTCACGAGAGCAAAAATTATGCCACAAAATATATATGGTGTGTATATAAGAAGCGAAACGCAAATGCAAAAGCAGCGATTGAGATAAATATCGCGCATAAATATCATAAAAGAAAGTGCCATAAAAACACGCAGATTATCTACAAATATAGGGATAAGGAATAAGGAGGGTAAGTAAAGGAAACGAAAGCAACTTTGAGTTTAGATATCAGCGACAGTTTATCTTTGGCCATTCTTGTGGTAAGTCGCTGGCAGAAGGCAATGTCAAAGCATTATGAAAAATTTAGCACGCCTAAAAATATGTTCGAAGCAAAAATGCAAAGCAATTTAGCGTAAAAAGGCAACCAAAAAGGCAGCAGGACCAAAAGGACGAGGCAAGTAGACAAGAAGGAAGTCAAATTTCGAATCAGCCTGCTGGAAATTTTTTGGATGTTTCTTGGCTCTGTGGAATGCCTTTGTGGCTTGGCGTGAAGGCTTTCAAATCAAATGAGTGGGCACAAAATGTGGGCTCATATGGAAAAAAGGCTCAGAGCAGGGGAATAGATGACAGAAGAAGGGCAGCGAGAGAGGCAGAGGGGCATAGGGGTTGGGGTAGATTGTCATGTCGAGGCTCGACGCACGCCCAAACTAATTTATTACTTTAATTCGCGTTCAAAGTGGCTGCCGTTTGTCTGTTCCTGTTTTACAATTTCTGTTGAGTGCCAAGTTATAAATGATGCGTCATTCAGGACTTATCCAGCATCCCCACACTCCCCCCTTCTACTGCTACCCACTGCTATATCATATTATGCGCAACCATGGTGTCGTAAATCGCTTTTCAAATGCAGCATCTATTGGCATTTTTCGTGTAGCATGTTTAGGCGGGAGGGCATGCGATTTTTATCAGTTTTGTGTGTGGCATCATCTAACCCAGTTTCCATTCTGTTGAAGCTAACCTTGTAAGCATCATACACAAATTTCTGTGTATGCAGGCTATAAAGTGAAGGCGACTTTTAGGATTTTCCATGCCACATTCTATTCTCTACTCTCTACTCTCTCTGTCTGCGTCTTTGTGTGCAGCGTTTGTTGTGATTTATTGCATACTTCTTGGCGGATTCTGCTGTTTTGTACAACAGTTTTCTTTTTTTTGGGTTTTCCTTTATTTGTAAGTTGATATTTTATTTGCTTTTTTGTCCATACTGACTTGCCAAGCTGCAAGGCTTAAAGAGATTGCTAGTTTTCAGTGTATGTGTGCGTGTGTCTTTGCCTTTGATTTACTGTTTGTTGTGATTTAAAAGTTTGTGTGGGAGTCGCCAAATAAAGTTGTCTTTTCATGGTCATTCCACCAAAACTAAAAACAACCTCGAACTGCGTTGCAACTTAAAGCAGTATATGAAAGGAATATTTATAAAAATGTTTTTGGAAATTAAAAAAAAATAATATAGAAAAATAGCATGAAAAGTAGAGCAGGCCACTTGAAACAAGGCTTAGTTTTGATAAAATTATGTTGGCTGGAAATCTAGAAAAACTTTTAGCTTCATTGATGAAGAATATAGTCCTCAAACATTTTGTGTAAGTTTCAAAAAGGAAGAGTATTTCTTTTAAAGTTGGCAGCTTTGTAAGTCAATGCTTTCTGACCTCGTTAAGCCTAGACTTAGTTTTGAAAAACCTTAAAAAAGCCTTGAAAAAACGTAGTCTACTCCAAAGAAAGAATCTATTTTGAAAAGACAATAAACAAAAATTTTAAAATTTTCTTTTAAATTAAAAAATTGTTTTTAACTTCGCATTAACTACAATTACATGATAATGGAATAGTAAAACGTAGTATTGTATTAAGGTCTCTAAGAAGTATTATACTCAACTTAAACTGTTTGCTTTAAATTTAAATAAAGCTTTGTCTGCTTAAGCAATGAAATTGTCAGCAAGCGTTGACCATAAAAAAAGCAGCGAGATTTCTTCTTGTTTTTATAGTAGTCCCTGCAAATAAGTACACATCGTGTCACTTGAAACTGTTATGAGAATACACATTGACTGCGTCTATATAATCATATTGCCCATAATTTCGAACGTATGCCATAATACTTTAAGTATTCGTCTAGAAGTGTCCTTAAAGGCTTTGCGCGCTACAGTTTGTTTGAGGACCTCGTGTCGCATGTGTAATATCAGTATAAACAAAATCTAATGCAAATATCACTTGAACTGTGCCACCTTAAGGCCACATCGCACACATTTGAAAGCTCCGCTAGACCAATAACCACTTAACACGTACACGACATCATCGTCCTTTCGTCTTTGTCGTCGACGTCGTCGTCGTCAAAAGCGCAAACAGCAAAAACGTCGACGCTCCAATAACAATCATACGCCCCATTGTGCAGCACCAAAGTAAAAAAAACTGACGCAAGGCAGCAAACAAAACAAAAAAAAAGAAAACTGAAATCAAATTTTCAACCTTCATTAAACGCTTTGTTGACATCGAGGCCAGCAACTTTAAACAGGTTGCCTCGTGGTCCTTGCTGCTGCTGCTGCTTAACACTTTTTTTTTATCATTTAATCCTGCGGCCGCAACAGGACAATGCCAAGCCGCTTGACGTTCGAGCCAGCGGTTGTGCCCTGGTAATAAATTTTAAGGACATTAAATTTGTTAACAGCAATTTAACTATTAACGACAGGCAAAGGGCAAAAAAAGGTCTGTCTTCAAGCACTATGCAGCAGGCTGCACAGTTACACTTGAAGAAATTTAGGTGGATGAAAATAAGTAAGCGTCGAGTCGAGTGTGCCCGACTACGAAACTTCTTACTCCCAACTTGCATTTCAAGCAGTTTAGCGGCAGCACAAGAAAGCAGTGCACTTAACTTGTGCAGTGCCTGTCAAACTGTTGTTTCTGCCTGCTGAGACGGGGGCTATAGATTCTTCCATAACTTTGGTGTTATTTATCCGATCGTCAAAGATCAAAGCTTTAACTTTTAAACTGTGGCTGTGGGAGTTATTTCCGATTTGCGGGGGTACGGTGGGGTGCATCCAAAATTTGAAATAAACTTAATCTGCGTATGGTATACAGGAACCTTCATGGCAAGTTTGGTGTCTCTAGCTCTTACAGTCTCCGAGATCTGTGTGTTCATACGGACGGACGGGCTGACGGACAGTTACACAAATTTACAGTACTTTATAACCCCCTTTTTCCCATTTTTAATGGTAACAGGGAGTTATAAATGTATATATTCAAATGTAGTTTGATCTGCATCTATATATCTATTTTCATATTCTTTAACGCAGTTTTTTATAGAGCTTATAAAATTGATTTGAACAAGTTTCTTTAGGTGTATTGGCTTATCCATTAACGTGGCTCATTTGCAGCGCCAACTTCAAGTCCCCTTTTTGTTTTCCAACTTGCTTTCTCTCACTTGGCTTGGCCAAGAAAAGTCGCTCAGCGTATGTGGCATTTTAATTCGATGCAAAAAGCAGAAGCAGTCAAGCAGCAGCAGGAGAAGCAGCAGGATCTGCCTGGACGGAAGTGGGTTAAAAGCAACGCACACACACACACGTAGACAGCATGCAGATGTTTGTCTGCTGTGTGCTGCATCTCTGTCTTTCAGCCACTCGCTGTCTCTTTCCCACATTCAATGCTATTTGTTACTGCTGCCATCTTGTAAGCCATAATATCGATTAAGGATTATGATAATGATTGTGTGCTTAAATTGTAATTGCAAAACTCAAACAGCTACCGATGCACACACGCACACACATTTAAAGCAGAGGTTAGAATCTCCATGTGTGTGTGAGTGTGTGTGTGTGTGTGTGTGTGTGTGTGTGTGTGTGTGTGTGTGTGTGTGTGTGTGGTGTACATGAGGTTTGTTGTCGCGCAGGTTTATATGCTTGAATAAGTCGTGAAGATTGATTAGGAGTTTGTGTCGTGGTATTAATACGCTTGTTGTTATTGTGTTGCTGTCGCTTATAATTGCTCAATGTCGCGTTGTCGTCGTCGCTGTCGTTGTCAGGCTTATGAAACACATCCAATACAAACACAATAATACTCGCCCACACACTCACACACACACACACATGTTAGCCGGAAAATCCGCTTTTTGCTTAATTTGACAACAGCTCAAATTTTGGTAGCTGCCACATGTTTTCTCTTGTCCTTTATCTACTCCATTTCCCCCTCGCTGTTATTGTCTACTACGTTTTAATAATTTACAGTTAATTGACTGTTGACTAAATAACGATTAGCTCTAATTTCGTGTTCATTAGTAATGCAATGAGTTCAACTGCGAAATTGTTCTTTCTAACGGTTTATGCTAGGAAAATATTAACTAGATTAAAACTATTTTGAATTAAATCAAGTCAGATATACTCTTTTTTAAGCCCCTTTGCGAAGGTTGCAAGGAAGGGCGTGGTCGTGGCAAACGCCCAACAGCACAGGAGTTGAAGTTGCAGCAGCCAGAAATATTCTTGTTCTTCATCCACGTCCTTAACACTTACCTTTTAAAAAAATTATACATAAATAAATGTCATTAAAGTAAAAATAAATTAAACATTATTCCATGCTTCAATACAGTCGTTATAATCTGCCACGACTCTTGCTCCTCTTCTTGCTTCCACCTTGTTACTCCCTGTTCCCATTAAAAATGGGAAAAAGGGAGTTATAAAGTACTGCAAATGTGTGTAACAGGCAGAAGGAAGCATTTCCGACTATATAAACTATATATATTCTTGATCAGCATCAACAGCCGTGACGATCTAGCCATGTCCGTCTGTCTGTCTGTCTGTCCGTCTGTCCGTCGTCCGTATGAACACACAGATCTCGGCGACTACAAAAGCTAGAGACACCAAACTTGGCATGTAGGTTCCTGTATACCATACGCAGATCAAGTTTATTTCAAATTTCGGATGCACCCCCCCCGCACCCCCGCAAATCGCAAAAGACTCCCACAGCCACAATTTTAAAGATAGAGCTTTAATTTTTGGTACACATGTATGTTTAATTAATGTCTTTCGGATGTGTAAATTTCAACAATTTCATCGGATAAATAGCACCAAAGTTATGGAAGAATCTATTACCCCTGTCTCAGCAGGCAGAAACAACAGTTTGACATGCACTGTGCAAGTTGAGTAAGCTGCATGCTTGTGTTGCCGCTGAACTGCTTGAAATGCAAGTTGGGAGCAGGGAGTCTCGTAGTCGGGCACACTCGACTAGAGTATTCTTACTTGTTTTTTAATGTTGACTCTCAAAAAATTGCCCATGAGAATCCAGCAGCTCGTAAGGAGTTCGACCAATAAAGAAATATTCAAAAATAAAAATAAACAGAGCAAATAAGGTTGAAAATAAGATTTTGACTTGGTCGGAATAATAAACATTATTCCATGCTTCAATACAGTCGTTATATCCAGCCACGACTCTTGCTCCTGTTCTTGCTTCCACCTTGTTTCCGAATATTGACAACTCTCTCTGTCGCTCGAGACAAGTTCGACCAAGAAAGAAATATTCCAAAATAAAAATAAGCAAATAAGATTAAAAATAAGATTTAGATTTGGTCGGAATAAAAAACTCTTTTGAATTTCAGCGTTTTGTAAAAGCTAGACAGTTTCTTAATGTTTGAGTAGTATTTGGTCAAGACCTTTCTTCCTGTTCTTGCTTCTTCCTTGATTCCAGATTTTCCATCACTCTCAAAATAATGTACTGAATATCCAATGTCCCGTCGTTGCAAGCTGCGAAACATTGATGATATTGAAGAGAGTACCGAACGAGCTGAGGAAATAAATGTTCGATTAGAGCCTTTCCTTCTGTTCTTGATCCACCCTTGTTTCCGGATTTCTATCACACACAAAATAATGTTCTTCAACAACCAATCGTTCCAAGGCCAACTTGATCGGAATAAAAAACTTCGTTTGAAATTTAGAGTTTGTAAAAGCAAGGCAAACTAAGACTCATTTTTTTTAATGTTTAATTAAGCAGTCAACTTATCTAAGTTTGATTTAACTGTACAGCATATTGCCGATCAACCAATTTTGTTTTCTTAATGTTTGGCTTAAGTAACAAATTGTTAAGTTTTTTAATGGCAACAAGTTTATGTTGTTTTTCAATATTACATGAAAAAAGAGGACCGCAGAATCAATGACGTAAGCTATTTTGTAGCTCAACAGAAGTGATTAGAAGCCCTTGTGCTTTTGATAACTCTAGCTGTAAACCTGTGGTAGATTTAGGTTTTTAGCCAATTGTGGGGGAGGGGTATGGGTGGACACTTGACACTTTATCTGCCTATGGTATATATCAACATGTACACCAAGTTTGGTTGCTCTAGTTTCAAAACTGAGCAACAAATTTTAAAAAAAAAGAGTTTAAAAACATAATAGGCTTTTGTTTGCTTGATTATTTACTAGATTTTTTAGTCTAGCAACAATTCAGTATACAACTTGCCTTCACACTGTAAGGAACAGTTATTTTTTACTTTTTTAAAGCACAAATATTTTTAAAATTTTTACTGTAACTAAATTTTTTGTGACAAACTCTTTGTTTTGGTTGAATTTACTTTTGAAAAAATACATAATGGACAAAGCTGTTATTTTCAAAGGACCTGAAAAGCCACACAAGACGGCAAGCCGGATTCGAAAGATTCAAAACAGGGCGGATTACAAATTTGTGCGAGATTTTCACAAAAAATCGAATAACCAACTGGAGGATGTGATAAGATACGCTAAATTGACAAATAGGGCTGTGTTTGTATGCAAGAAAAAGCCATTAGCTGTTAATAAAGTGAATCCTAGCAAAGTTGATGTAAAGCAAGTCGTTGTTAAAGCCGCGGACAAGGATAATGACATCGATATGAATATAATCAAACCAATGATATACGCAAGTTGTTCTCCAAAGCCTGCCAGGCCAAAAAGGCACCATCCAAGTTGTCCAAGGAATTTCATAGCCAGCTACTCGTCAGGCAGTCCTGAACCAAACCTGAATAAGGCTATGATCGAACCCATGTTGGACGCAAGTTGTTCTCCAAAGCCTGCCAGGCCAAAAAGGCACCATCCAAGCTGCCCAAGGAATCTGATAGCCAGTTGCCAGTTGGACCAAATGGACGAACCAATGCAGGACGCAAGCTGCTCACCAAAACCATCCTGCCCAGCAAAACCCAATCCAGGTTGTATTAGGAAGCGCTGCCCGTCGCAAAGTTCTACAACAAGCCTTGATATGGATATAGATGAACAAATGCTGGATGAATGTTGGCCTCCAAAACCAGCTTGTTCGCCGAAACGCAAAACTAGCTGCCCGTCACGCAGATCTAAGCCGACACCTTGCCGTCCGAAGAAAAAGAAAACATCCTGTGTGAAAAAGCAGCAAATCAGACCGGGTCCTATAACCATTAATCCATTTTTAAATTACATACGCTCTTGCAGACGCAGATATTGTGGCCTAAATGCCAAAGAAATTGTCACTTTAGCGGCATATGAGTGGAGATGCCTGTGTGACAAACAGAAATGCATCTATACCCGACAGGCCTGCAAGGTCAATTTTAGTGAACGCCACAAACGCCTATGTGGATGCCACGAGCAGACGTGATAAAAATATCAATTATTTTTGTATTTACTTTTAAAATTTCTTTGGTCAAATTAAACATTCTAATCTAAAAATGTAAAATTTCTGTGTTAATCATATCCCAGCTGAAATCTTAATTGCAAGTCTTGCATCGCTGTCGAGCCACAATAGTTTCATTTTCTCGAGGCTACACTGTGTCTTCTTGAAGTAAATCTGCATCTCTTCAACAGTCTTAAGACGCAAAAGTACATCAGCTTCATCGGTTTCAAGCGAGTCTTCTATGGTTCTTGCCTTGTGAAAGTCATGTTTACTAGGACTAGAAACAGGTCATTCAAATATTTTTCTGTTCATTAAGAAATTGTTAAGAAATTGCGCCTGACGCTTTGAGAATCACTGTGGACGGCAGTCCACGCTAGTGACGAAGCATTACGAAGTGTGCAAAAGGCGACTAGCGTTATATACAGCAGGAATTAAAGATTTGCTGTGAGTGTCGGATCAGATTTAAATATACAGCAAAACTAATTTAAATAAATTTTTGATAATGTCGTTTATGCCAACATGATCGGAGTAAAAAACTTCTGTAGAAATTTACAGACTGTAAAAACTAGGCACACTTCATGTGGCAAGTAACTTTCTGAATACCATAAGCTGATAAAATTTATTAAAAATTTAAGACTAACTGATAGACTAGCAGCCAGACTAGCGGAAAATTCACATACCCAAATACCCAGTTATAACAAAACAGCACAAGCCCTAACTTTGATGCCTTAATCGTTTTCGAAGCTGAATGTCTTTTTAGTCATATGAAGTCATATTTATTAATATTGCTTTTAAAATTGATTTTAAAACAAATTTTATTTTTAATTGAATTATAAAGAAATCTAGCCCGCCTTCTTCTATGCATTCCGCATAAATATTCCGGATATTTGCATTCTTTCGTATGATTTAATACTTTCGTGTTGCTCAATTTTACTATTCTTTACTCAGCTTTCTTCAACTTTTCACCAATTAGAGTTATCAGCGTGTATAAACTTTGAAATTAACTGGGATGCCTTTCATTTTGCTCAGAATTCTGAACATGTTTTCACCATTTATGCAACTAGTTCGCTCTCCTTGCGCTCTTCAATGGCTTTTAGCTTAGTATCCTTTTTTTGTTTTTGTTATAGTAGCTGGCTTTTAGTTATAAAAAAAAGAAAAATGTGGAAGGGCTAGCCAACTGACAGCTTCTTTTGTCACTTTTTGCTGTTGGCTGGTGCGAAGAACGAACCACGGGGAATGCCACACAAAAAGCCGGAAACTTTGTTGCTAAACAGCCAAACAAATAAATATGAATATACGTTAGTTTCTCAGTTGCGTGTGTGTGTGTGTGTGTATATGTGTGTGTGTGATTGTTGCAGTTTTTGCCCCATTTTTTTTTCCAGTTCTTTTTAGAACAAGTTATTCGGTTTTTTTTTTTACCATACCATTGCAGCATTGTTTTTCATTAAGCATTAAAAATTGTTTTCCCTGCGTTGTCAACTTAACGCGACTACTTTGTTATAAAGAGAATTTTTGCACAATTTTCATTTTTCCAATGAGAAATGAGAAAGGAAAGGGAAGTGGAGTTAAGAGACGTGTGAAACTCTCTGGGTGCATGTCAGGCTAATGCATGCCATGCGCTTGTTAAACTTTTTTTTTATTCTGAATCCTGTTTTGTGTTCTGCTGCTTTACAACAGTTGGCAGCTGTCTGCTGGCGTATGATGATGCCACAAGCTCTTAGCGGTAATTAGATGCAGGATAAGGCATGTAAATTTTGTTAACAGCCCGTTGCGCTAATTTGTGAAAGCTGAGAGCATAAAAGAGTTTGCTGCCACATGTCGAGATTCCTATGAGATTATAAATTATGTACTTATTTTGTGTTAAACTATGTATGCTAATCATCTTGGCAATTGAAATCAATTCTTAAAGTCTACGCAAATATCAGATATATGAAATAAGAAAAAAAATTGAATTTGTTTGACAAAATTTATTTATCTAAATAAAACTTTTTATCATCCTTAATCCATATTTATAGCTTTCAGATTTTTTAAAGTTTTATTTTGCGTTTTAAAGTTATTCTTAGCCAAGGGCTTGTTACTTCATATCCTTGTGCCTTAATATAGCTGTCACCAAGCTAATAATATGCGACCTTGTGAACTGAATTCATATTTCAAACTACAAATTATCCACAAGATACAAAAATACGCTCCCAAATGTCCAACAAGCGTTGAGTTATTTAAGAAACGGTTACAATGTCTTTGGTTTGTGTGGGACATACTCCTAAATGCCAACACGTGCCTGACATACGGCAAATAATATCGATTGCCACAATGCCAGCAGCAGCAAAAAGAAGGAGCAAAACTGACAAAGGACACCTTGGAGCCTTTAAATAAATAAAATTGCAGAGTTTATTTTCTGGCTGTGTGCAAAATCCCACCAAAAATCCATTTTGTATGCCAAATTCAAGTTGAGAGCTTTTGGAAAATGCGCGCTGAATTCTAAGCCCAGAATCAGCTAAGATGATAAAATATTACACAAAAAGAAAAAAAATATTTGCTTTATGTGCGCGCTGAAAATTTTACCCACTTGATGTACCTTTTTTTTTTTTTTTACTTTTCGTGGAGTAGCTGGCAAAACGGCGACGCGTCGCGAGCATTTAGCAGGTTCCAAAAGGTAAACTTCCCCAACGCTGCCATCTACGTGTGTGTGTGTGAGTGCATGTTTGTGTGTGTGCAAATATTATGCTATTTCCGGCCAAAGTGGTTTCTGATAGTCATCCAAGCCCAACAACTTCGTCGTAGTCCTGGTTATCCTGATTGTCCTCATCGTCTGTGCGCCCACACACTTCAAAATATCGATTTATATCTTGAGATGAGCCGCAAAAGTTATTTTTCTTCCTTTTGTTTGTTTGCACGCTGCAAATTCAAATAGCTGGATTAAGTCACCCGTTTCTAGCCATGGCCAAGAAGCGAGCCCCAAGCCAATCGATTGATGAGTAAAAGATTTTGTGCAAACATTTCTTGGCTTCGATTTCAGCTTCAAGCTTGGCTAGCACGTAATTGTAGAGCATTTGCTAATTTGCTCAATATGCTGATGGCTTTTAGCCATTTAGTTACTGCCGAGTGCATCCTTTTGGCATTATGGCAACTACATTTTAATACTGCATTCAAATGCCAAGCACGTGCCAACATTTCTTTTTTTTTTTAAAAAAAACTTTGTGCGAAAATACTAGCTGGCATAATTGCCAAAAGGTATTAAGACTTAAATGAGCGGTCGATGAATGCTCTAATTTGTAAAAGTAGTAGATTGAAAGTTAATAATATTTCTGAAAGTAATATCAATGTTCACAATGTTAGTTGAAATACTTAAGTTTATGCTGTTAAATCAAAAATTCTTTAAAATGATTAATAGGTTAGCAAATAAATTTTAAGAAATTTTTAAAGTGTTTTTTTAAATGTAATAAATAGCTTAAGTTTACTTTTTATAATCTGTTTATTAACTTATCACACTTATCTCATCTTTTTTGGAACAATTATTTGACTATAATCATTCAACGCGATTTCAAAATTAGAATAGTTGTGCATTTACCAAGATTATCAAAAAGCCACAACGGCCCCATTACCTCCACTTCTTAAAAATGTAGCTTTCCCAAATACAGGCACATAACTCATGAACCAGGTGAGTTACTTAGTATGCAACTATCTTAGTTAAAGTAATATCTTTCGATCGGTATGTAGCTCGATCTGATCGGACACTCACAGCAAATCGTTCATTCTTGCACTTTGCATGTTGCTTCGTCACTAGCGTGGACTGCCGTCCACAATGATGGAAAACTCCTTTGAATTTAAAAAGGTTTAGAGCATAAGATATATTATATATATATATGGGTTTCTTGAAAAAGTAATTTCTTTCAAGAAGTTAGCTGTGACTTTCGATAGAATATAGCTGATCCTGTTTCATCGTAACTTTAGCAGAAGGGAAAAAGTGCTGATCTGAAATGTCAATCATTTAAAAAAGACTCCAGTCAATACTCAAACAACATTAAATTCCCGTTCATCTTATTTTTCAGCAAATCAAACTATTTGCGTTGCAAGCTGCATTCCTAATTTGCTATACCCTCTGCAGAGTTTGGCATAATTCCACCTATTTGCACATATCCCAACAACCAAAATGAAGGCAATTGCAACACAGCAGCATCAGCAGCAGAAATAGTAGAAACAAGAACCAGAAACAGGAACAGGAGCAGGACAACAACCGATGACTATGACGATGATGCTCAGCACATTTTTAGCACGTATTTCTAATTAGCACATGAAATGCGCCACTGAGCCCGGAAGCAAACGGAGCCAGGCAGCTGCTGCTCTTGCCATGCTTCCTAACACAACACTTTTCCCTTCGTGCAGCAGCTGAAAAGTCAGTGAGGGTGGGTTGGGGGAGCTGAGTGAACGAGTGAACGACAAGTGCATTAGACGAGGGGAAAACTGTGCGTTAAAGTTGAAATTGAAGCTGCTGCAACTGCGGCACACGCCAAATAATATCAGCATAATTTTCCAAAATTTTTGACATTTAACTGGAAGCAAAGAGTATAGGGAGGAGTATAGAAAGTCGTATAGAAATTCGAGGTAGCAAAGTGAATGAACCGTTAGCGTTGGACGATGGCACAGGACGTGCTTTAACGCCTGTCTTTCAGCTTTCAAGTTTGTTTAACCCATGCAAGCGGCGACTGTTTGCCGACAGAGGATCAAGTTTGAGTTGCCCAAGCCCTGGCACGTGTCTGCCCTGGCTACAGCTCAGCATTCCCCCCTTGCACGCTTCATTTTCTCTGTAAGAAGAGACTTCCTTCTTGAAGGGCATGCTTTAAAGTGTGTGCTGCTTAATTGCTTGAAAAATTGACCCACAAATTGGCGAAATGTCAGTCACGTTGGCACGCTTTTCACTGTTTTCACTGTTTTCCACTGCAGCCAATCATCAATTTTCATTGATTTTATTTAACAAATAAATAAACAAAATGAAATATGCAGCGCGACATAATAAAAAGAAAAACGCGACCAGTTAACTTTTATTTTATTTGCACAATTTAAAAATTGTATAAAAATGCATTCGGTTGCCAAGTTTATTCAGAGCTTGTCATTCCACCCTCCCCCCAAACCACGCCTTCTGTGTATGTAGTATAAAAACAATTGGCTTTTCGCATAAATAAATAACTTTCCAAAAATATGCAACTGGCTGTCACAAGTTGCTGTTGCTTTTGGTGCTTTTTGTTGCTGTTGCTGTTGCTTTAACTGTAACTGTGACAGATGATGTCATATGTACATACGTTGTTCCATTTTGACAGCGTTGAGAAATTTGAATGCAAAGCTTACAATGAAACAAATGAAATTAAGCTGCGCTCAATAATATTTGAATGCTATTTGAGCTAAAGAAATAAATAAATAAATAAATATTTATATTTCCTTGGAACATTCAGGCAAGAGAATAGACCCTACGACAGAAGGCATTCTGTAAGTAGGACATCCCATACAAAAAGGAAAGTAAGCAGTATTGTATGCGTTCAGGCCTGAGCATTACTTTTCAGGCCTGAAACAATGTATTGATCCAGAGCTGAACTGACCACTGGGTTCTTGTGTTCTTGGTCTAAACATTAGTATGAAAACATTATCAAATTCTGTTAATAGATAGTAACATTTCCTGCCCTAGTTTTGAGTTTGTACTAAGTTTTTAAATTTACATGCTTACATGACTTTCAACATATTTTTCAATGACAGTTCTAAGGTCATGTCAAAAGATGAATTTTTGTTGTTTATCAATAAATAAATTTCACAATTTGCATTATTCAAATGCAGTAGATTGACTAAATTAAAATATAATCGCATATCAAATTAGACATGTATTAATTAAAACCTGTTTAAAACAGTTTAAATACAAAATTTATTAGCAATTAAGCAAATCGTTGCCGAAAAAAAAACAAGCTAAAACAATGAATTTAGCAACAAATTTTAATTAAATAAGCTTTCAAATGCAATGCAAATAAAACGATATTGTTTGCCTTGCCGTGAGAAATGATATATGTTAAAGGACATTCATATGAAAATAAACGTTTATTAGTTTTTATTATGAAAGTGAAAATTTTTCAAAAATATATTTACATAATTTGCATAATTTTAGCTGTACTTACATGTGTGTTTGTGTGTGTTACCATAAATTAGGCGTGGCCCCAAATACTGTAGCATAGTTTTGAGCTAGACTTTCCAATTGGATGAGCTGCTGCTGCAGTTTTCCACACCATCAATTCCAAATCAATCAATGTCATTCCCCTATAAATCATGCACATAAATAAAGGTGTACAAAAAGTTTTGTTGGTTACACACACACACACAAAACACACACACATGCAACACAAACAGCTGCTGCATTATATATTATTAATAATAATGTGTATATGTATTTGTGTGTGTGTGTGTGTAGACCATTTCCATTTTAAAAGCAGCAAAACTTTGTCTACCAAGATTCTTTGCCAACTTACTTGTAGTTGTGTATGTGTGTGTGTGACTGTGTGTGTGTGTGTGTATTTGTGTGTGACGCATTTTCAATTAGTTTCAATGGCACTCAACACGTGGCATCGCACGTTGCCTGCCTCCTGGCAAATGTATCAACGTCATCCACAAGGCAAAAAAGCAGCAGACGTAAGCGGGCTGATAGTTGGCAAATAGATTGGCAATAAATGCACCATTAAATCAGCTCCATTGTGGCAATAATCGAAGGGGGGGGGGGGGAGAAGCATTTACCCCAACTCTTTTTTCTGTAGGAGTAAGATGCAGCAGCAGCAGCAGCAACGAGTGCTCATGTCATTTCTTGCAAACTTTTGCATGAATAATGAGCTTAAAAGGACATGTCTGCAAAATATTGTCGCAAAGTGTGCTCGAAGTAAACTTTTAATTTACCATGACCCACGATGTACTTAAAATTTCACTCGCTTTGAGGGTAATGTTTGAGAAACCGCTGTTGGTAATCAGAATAGAGAGAGTAGTGCAATAGAAAGGTAGAGTGTAAGCAAAGCGAAGAGACAAGCTTGGTTTTGTGACGAGCATAAGAAAATAGAACGTTGGAAATGTTAACAACAAATTTAACAGGAAGCGTTGCGAGAGAAGTGAAAAGAAAAGTGTTAGATTGTATCGATAGTTTTAAATTCTTTTCACTATCGATGTTTTCTTCGATATATCGATAGTGACATTTGCTTCATTTTTTACGAAGAAAAATGGCTCTCAAGCGAATTGATTAATTTTATTAACAATTTTCTAAAAATATATGTTCTTTATAAACAAATATCTTTGAATTAATTTTTTTTTTAATATCTTTTTTGTGTTGATTTCAAAAAACAACAATTGTCAAATGGGCAAATATGAAATCCAGTTTTTTCTTAGGTATTTCATAAGACAAAACAATTTATTATTATTTTTATACTCTTCTTTAAATTTTTTTGAAAAATAAAATAAAAAGTAGTATATTGGGTTTGTGAAATGTCCGTCCGTCCGACTTTCTGTCCGTCCGTCTGTCCGTCTGTCTGTATGAACGCAGGTTTTTTCCACAGTTTTGAAGCTAGAGCAACCAAACTTGGTGCACATGTAGGTATACACCATAGGCAGACAAAGTGTCAAGATCTAAATATTTTTGCCACGCCCACCCCCGCCTTTGCAATCGAGTAATGTTTGTTTCTCACAAACCTGTAGAATGGGCCGTACCAAACTTAAATTCATGGCAAAACTTGAAAGATTTGAGCAAAAATACAATTGCCACGCCTACTTCTGACTCCGCAAAAAAGCGAAAAAAAGAGTATATTGCAGTCGGGTGCATCCGACTGCAACGTTCTTACTTGTTTAATATATTATTGTTATATATATTTTATAAATTATTTCGTTATTCGATAGCACAATTGATTGTATCTAGGTTTTCGACTATCACTCTCGAAAACTATCGATGGCACGTACATCGATGTATCTTCTTGACAGCATCAACAGACTAGTCGAACAACATTTTTCTTGACCTTAATCTGTTTGCTATTTCTGATATCTATCTCCACATAACTGATTCGTCAGATAGATCGGATAACTACATATGTATATGAGATAGAGTGAATTGGTATGGTGGTATGTTCAACATAATATTCTAATATCCTTTGCTCAAGTCTCCTCCTTGTGTTTTGCTGGAATATATGACAAATAATGGCAGTTTCAGTCAAAAAACCTATTCGTTTGATATGGTTGTCCAAATAAATTTATTTGTGAACTTAAATCAGAGCATCTTGTTGAATAAAATTAAATAAAATTGGTGATTTTAGTTTAATAATGCAAGTTAATTTTGAGATCATAAATATATTCATTTTTATTATATTATGCACTATTTGATTGATTCGAAATTAAAGTTTTTTGTATGAAAAACGTTTTTGCCAACGTTTACATAGCCAACACTGCAAATAAAGCTTTTTTTTTGTTAATACAACATCGTCATCACGTTTTACAAAGCTCATTTATAAGCTTGTTTAATTCAGTAACTATTTAAGAGAGTCGCGTGTTTGTTTAAAATTCATTTTGCAATTTGGCCCACATATTTATGTAGATTTTCATGCACATCACACACATATTTTTTGTAATGTGTTAAATGCGCTTTTAATTAAATTTCGTTGAAAGTGCAAACTAAAATAAATGTACTAAAAAAAAAGAAGAAAAACAAATATGCTGCACACACACACACACACACTCACACACACACGTGAACAGTTTGGACAATTCCCAGCATATAAACGCGGGCAAAACCATATGTTGTTTTTAAACACATCATTTTGAATGTGTATATTCACATTTTCATATAATTTTTTGTTGTTAAGCTGTTTGTCAGCTAGCTTAAAAAAGATTTTTAATTCATTTAATAGTTTGAGTTTATGCTAAAGTCAACAAAGTTGGCAAAAAAAACATAAAAGCTTTACAATAGACCCCGTATCAAAAATTGCAAACGATTTTCTTTTCTTTTTGGCTGCCAGAGATCAACTTTGAATTATGCATAAAATGCGCATAATATCAACACTTTGACGGCGTCGCACGATCCATGCAAAATAGTTCTCTATTTTTACTTTACAGTCGTTTAACTCGCAGGAAAAACGATATGTTTTTCAATGCTCACGCAGGCAGTTAATAGCCTTGAAGTTATTTAAAGTGAAAAAAACTCGGAAAGCTATTGTTGTTTTTCTCTTTATGACAAGTATTTTTCAGCAGTTGTAAAAACAGCAGAAATATGTGTGAAATTATTGTGAAAATGTATATGAAAAGAGTAAAACTTTTACCAAAAAAAATGTCGCTGACGAGATACCCTGTATACAAGTCGAAAGTGTGCTTAAACCTTAAAGCTTTTTTAATCATTCTCTCTGTCTTTAATCTATAAGAATAAAGAGAAATTGAAGTGAATGTGTGTGTCCTTAATATCCTTATAAACATCTATAAAACTGTGATTCAAATGATAAAATTTGTTGCTTACAAGAAACTTTATGCAATAATATAAGCAACATTTTAGTAAAACATGCTAACTACGATTACAACATATTTAATTTTCTATATCAAGTTAAACAAAAATGAAAAATTCTTATTATTAAAAACTTTATTTCACATGAGTCGGACATTTATAAACTGCAGTTTTACCAGCTGAAGCCTGTTTTACACGTCTCCCCGTTAATAAAACATGAGATATTTCCTGTTGCTGCGCTTCCGGCAACCGAATTGTAGTCCCATGCTTCATGCACAGAACACGCATCGTGTGGGAAAATGAACCCAAAAACACAGCACGCACTGAGTCACAGGACATAAAGGAAAAGTGGGAAAAAGAGCCCAAAAAGTATGCAATAAAATAATGAAAATCTAAGCAAAACTTTTTGCAATTAAGCGACATTTTTATTGCTTCCTCAATGCGTTGAGAGACATACAGCGAGAGAGAGAGAGAGAGAGAGAGAGAGAGAGAGTGAAAGAGAGAGAGAGTGAGAAAAAGGAAAAACGTTGATGGCGTACAAATTTTTATTACATTTTCTTGCCATTTCTCGCAGCTTTTCATTGACAAGCGGCAAAAAGGAGTCAAGCTACGACCGACGAAAACTTTCGTCCTTTTTTATGCGCTGTGTCCTTTTTTTTCGGCTTGACACTTGTGTTATGGTTGTTATGCTTCTAATGGTTGTTGTTGTTGTTGCTCTTGTTGTTTCTCTCGTTTCATCATGCCAACTAGTTGAGCCTTTTGACAGCGTGTGAAACTGTCCAGGACATCCTTTTTTTTTGCTATTTTTTTTGTTCTTCTTGTGTGCATTTAATTTGAGCTAAGTGCTCATTAAATGCCAGGCAGCACGAAGGCTCCAATTCCAAATGCAGCTGGCTGCTTTATTAATTAAATTAGTTTACGAATATTTGTTGTCTAAAATAAAAAACGAAAGTAGGGTATTCCTTTGACCTCGATGATTGGAAAAGAGATTGTTTTTAGGAGCAGCTGTCACAGCTGCGATAAAGGCGATTAATTTCATTCGTGTGAATTGGGTTCAGGGTTCAAGGCTCACTTGCAAATTGCCAGACACTTGGCAAATCTAATAACAAACTTTGCGTTTGAACTTTAAAAAGAATGCCAATATTGAAAGGCCAACAAAAAAGAAAGAGGGAAATGTTTTAAATTGATTAAAATTATGCCAATGATAAGAATGAAAAATTCATTAAATAATTTTCTAGCTATCAAGAAAACAATATTTGTTCAAAAGAATGTGCGCTCATGAAGAAACTGCGCTCAGAATCAAAACAAAATCAAAGTCTAGGCCAATGTTTTTCATATTAAGCCAAAACTTTGAAATACTTGAGCTTCAATTTTAAAGCAGTCTGCAGCATTTAATGAACCCAAAACCAACAAATTCCAAGAAAAATCAATAGCTAAACTGGCAGAGTGAAGCAGAGTACTAAACGTGGTCGTACATAAATATAATTTCGTCGTTGTTGTCGTCGTCGTCGTCGTCGTCGTCGTCGTCCGGGTCGTTACTTCAATGTAACAACACACAAAAACTGCGCTTTCACTTCCGTTTCCGGTGTTTAGCCACACTTTGGCGAACGCTGAAGTTCGGTTCGCGTTGAAGCGCTCGTCGCTGACTTTGGCCAGCGAATGTGGTGTCTGTGAAAGGTTTAAACGATTATCAGCTGAATAAAATGAACGGGCCCATGAAATCCCGTTAGTTAGTAGTGTGTGCCCCTCACGCACAGCAGCAGCAGCAACAACAACAACACAACAACAAACAACCAACAACGAAGTAACCAAAAAAGGGTTACAAAACAAAAGCCAAACCCCAAACAAAAGGCATAAAAACGTCTGAAATAACTTCCGTTCAACTGGCACGCACACTCACTGAAGTGCATGCAAGCGGGGGGGTGGAGTGGGCAGTCAGTTGGTCAGAGGGTGTTGCATAGCTTATACAAAACACACACACATACACACAGAGAGAACCACACCGAATGCCAAACACCAAAGACCATTAGGCGGCCACCTTATCAGATGGACAAAGTGCAACAGCCTAAAACTATGCAACAAACACGCAGAGAGTTCGCAGAGAACGCGTTGCACAACAAAAACAACAACAACAACAACAATAATAACAAACGTTGCATATACTTTTTGGCAGCTGGCGCCATGTGGCAGCCACAAATCGGGTCAGTTGCACTGCTTAAAGTGCCAGTGTATATTTTGCTGTAATAAATTTTAAAACAGCCAAAGCACTACAAAACTAACTCTCAACTCTATATACGTAATACGTATGGATAAATGTTTATACCATTTTTTTTCGCTAGATTTTTCAAAGTAAACTTTTTCAACGTTCCAAAAACTGTCAACATACATAAAAAAAGTTGGTATAAGCTATATGAGATTTTTATTTTCTACAATATTTTAAGCCCCTTCAACGGCTCAGTAAACGCATTGCTACAAAAGTCAAAAAATACCTTTTGTTTCATAAAATGTACTTGGCCTGGCCTCAAATTTTATTGTGAAAAAGCTTTTTGTCCTTTAAACTATCCATTTTGGTAAAAGTTTGAAAAACAAAACAAAATTTTGCAGATAATTTTTGAAGATATTAAGGGTATATATTTAATGTGTTAAATGCCCCTTAAACTGTTTAAAGTTGCATACAAAATAAGTTTACAAGAAAGTTTTTTTTTAACTTAAGCTACAATCGAGACTTTTAACTGCCGTAAACTTAGGGCCAGTTTCTCAATATCCGACAAGGATGTGTTCCTCCGACACACAAGCGCGAAGTCAGCAGCCCTGACCAACAGCAGGGCTTCGGCAACGGTCAAAATTTGCAATATGACCAAAACGTCGGCATTTTCTAACAGTCGATGATTCAGTTATGAAACTGAAATTTGTACAGTGTGTCCATATTTTTTGGAACAGTGCTGGAAAACGATATGAAGTTTTTACCATTTACACATTTAACGAACATGGAGAAAACCAATCTGTTTAATCAGAAGTTTGACGGAGAGTTAAATCAAAGTTACAATTAGTTAACCGACTACTTAACCGGATATTGAGAAACTGGCCTTAGCGTTGTTAAATTTCTAGTGTTGTGTAAATTTTTATGTCAAATATATTGGAAGCATTGGAAAATGTAAGCTATTTTTGCCAAACGCACCACCTATTGCTTGAAATGTTAACTTGAAAACACAACAAGGACACCAACCAGCTGATTTACGCAGTAGGAGCTTGTGTAGTGCCTTCACACAATAGCTGATCTATATAAGCAACCATAAGTTAAAGAGCACTTAACACATTAAGTGAATACCTTGAATGACTTTACTTTTCAACAAATGTTATATATTTCCACACAATTCATAAGTTAAATATTAATTGTTCCTATATATTTGCGCTTTTTTCTCAATGGAGCAAATTTGGTGGACATCAGTGAATTAACTCCTGAAATTCCAAAAAAGAATCTGTAAAGACCCCCATCGAAGGAGAGATTTAATAGTTTTGGACAATAATCAGTTTACTGTGTAGTTTTTCTGTAGTAATTAAGAGAAGTCTTTTAAAAATTAAACAACATTTTTAAGATTATTGCGATAGATACTGAAACACAATGTGGAAAGTATATTATTTAATAATTGTTTTACTTTTAAAAAATTCTAATATATTGTCATGTATTGCATAGTTTGAATATTAATCTCAGTTTCTATAGAGTCTATAGGAAATTTTAGCTACAGGAGACACAGGGACTACTTTATCATTATTATAATTCAAATCGTTTGTGTTAAAAGTAAAGATTTTAATGTCAAATTGTGTGAATCGTTGGAAAGAGATTTCAAGACACACTTTCTAAAATAAAGATTTAAACAAGTTTCCACAAAACACAATTTTAAAGAAACGATTTTAGTGTCTAACTTGATAAGTCTTTCAGACTTGACTCCTTAAATTTAAAATAAAAAGGGATCTTTAAATACACCCATTTTACTCAAGGCTTAAAAGCTTTTGATAATAAGCAGTTTACTGCATAGTTCAGCTTTAAAAGGTAAGAGCAATCTATTGAAAATGTCTGTCAGGATATTAATTCGTCGTTTAGCAAATAAATTCTACGAAATTCAACCCAAGAATTACATTTACTCAAAATTGTAGTCAACCTTTTAAGTCAACAAATTAAACTTTTAATTGTTGTCTAATTGTCAAATGTACAAATGAAAATTCGTGTGCTACATTTTTATCAAAAATATATATATATATATATATAATTGGGAAAACAAAATTGTATGGGGACAGCTATGTACACATCAAACGTTGTTCCCAATTTCCGGAATAACGCATACGCCTCAATTTTTGTTTGCTTCCTTCTGCTCCCCTCTTTGGTCTTTTCTAATTATACAAATTGTCACTCATTTGGTGGTGGTCTTTGGGTTTTCTTTTTTAATTTTCATAAATGCTGTGGACTAAAAACGTAATTGAATGTCGAGCGTTACAGCAACAATGCGAACAATGGAGAAATTAATAAACACATCACGCACACACGCAAACGACAAACCTGAAGCAAGAAAAAACAACAATAAAAACGAAAAAAATGGATAAAATTACAAGGGTAAAAATATGTAACAGACCCGTCAAAGGTCAAACATAAGCGACGTAATTCATAGCAGCCCACACGCGGAGAAAAAATATAGAATAATGGGACTATAATTTTAGGACGAAATTTCGGAAGGGCGTTAAATACGCCCATTTGAGAAAGCGCTATGTCCGTTTATTATTTATTGATGTGTACTTTGTGGGGTTGGAGACTACAAGAATCTTAAGTAACTAGAAGTTACTCAAGGGTTACACAAAGTCCTTAAACGGCAGGTTAATAAAGTTATTGAGAACAAACCAAAAGAAACTGATATGAATTTTATATGAACAGTATTATTATTATTGTTATTTAAACATGCTTCATAACTAATGCATAGTTATTAAAGAATACTTAATTATGAGTATTAATTATTGCGTAAAATTGGGATTTAAAAAATCTGAATATAAAAACAGAATATTCTTTATTTTTATAATTAAATGAAATAATTACAAGCATTATTTTCTTTTGGCAATTTTGTTGCAGCCAAACGATTTTTAGTCTCTCCTACTCTTTCAGCATTCTTTTCAGTGCTCGTGCTCATTAAATATTATCAATTTCCGCTTTTATTATTAATTAATTGCAAAATTTTCCAGTTGAACGCGACTTTATTTGAAAATGTTTTATGCCCTTTCATAATATGAATTGAACTAGTTTAGTTATTAAATCAATTTTATTTTCCTATTGAATATGGCCCTTCAATCGGTTTCCCCTACTCTCTGCCTTCCACTCCCCTTTATTTCAATCCTCCTTTCACTGCTCATGTGTCTATTGGTGTGCATTGAAGTATGCGCATTGTAATTAATTGCGTAACTGTAAATAACGCCTAAATGCAAAACGACAGAAGCATTAATTTTTAATTAAATATTGATATTTGTAATATTCAAAAGGTGTCTACGCGCCTAATCGTATGTCATGGTTATAGTAAATATCATTAGAAGGTTTTCGCAACACAAACATATATGATAATAAATAAGCAAATTTGCTTTGATTTCCTCCCCGGGTGAAAACATACATAACATATAGCTGCCATAGGAACGATCGGTTGAAAATAAGTTCCTTTATGAAAAAGTTTTGTGGTATTCAAAATATCTCGACTAAACTAAGTATATCTAAACAAAATTCTTAAGTTAAAGCACGTTCTACACATGTTGATTAAATTTGATCAAAATCGGATCGCTATAACTTATAGCTGCCATAGGAACAATCAGTTGATTGCAAAACTTTTCTTTTCGTTGAAGATAACATTTCTTTGTAGTTTTTGGATTTCTTTGTGTTTATTTCCCAACATTATTTCACAATAAAAATTGTTTTATTTACAAAATTAGTTGAATTAGCAGCAGACATAACTAGGATAACAGAAAATTCGCATTTGGTGTGCACATGGCTCACGTAGCACGCCGAAAAGTAGGCAAAAAAAAAAAAACACAAATCAAAGAAATGTCAGAAACACTGTTTGCACATAGCGAGAGATAGTGTGAAAGAGATGGAGGCAGTTAGAGGCTTGCTCACTCACTCCTGCTATATAAAACGTAACGAAATTCATGAGCTGCATACGAAATTATGTTGATGCCTAAAAGTATGCCATGAAATTAAAATGCCACAACATGAAATGCTGGTCAAGAGTCACAGACACACACACACACATACACTCCACTCGCTTGCTGTCTCTGTCTTACTCTCTGTATCTTGCTCTTTCTTACACACGCTGTTTTTGTGTGCAGTCACTTGAAATAAATTAAGTTACATTTTTTTTAGGTGACTAGCGCAAAGTTTTTGCCATTGCTGCTGACGCGACGCTTCAAAAGCCAAGTCCCCGGCACTAGGCCAAACATCAGCGTGTATCCTGCAGCCCCTTACCCCTTACCCCCCCCTCTCACATACATATGCACATGCATAATTCACTTAATTATGTGCACATACACAGTCATACACAGACAAACAGGTACACCGGAATAGAAGAACCTACCGCTAACGATTTTAAATGCTGCGGCTTGGCATAACCCCCTAGTTCCTCCCTTCTGCTCAGCAGCTGAATTTCAAATTAAATTCAAGAGCAGTTCGCTTCAAAAAAAGTATAAATCTAATTTTAATTTCAAAGCGGCGCTCATTTAGAAATACTTAATGATGTTAAAATACAAACCAAGCGCCATGAAGTGCGTGTAGTCCGCAATGACCTCTCCTGTCCCCTTCACCCCACCGCTGAGTCCAACGTTTGAGGTAGATTTTGCACGAATCTTGCATTTTTTGTTGTTGTTGGTATGAAAAGCACGTACACGAAATACCGCAAAGCGCCACAAGAAGGCAGCCAAAGCGCCGAAAAACTTTGAAGTCGCAAAGATTTTCAGCGTTGAAACTAGAAAAGCGCACGGACTGCACTTGTGCGATACATTAACGATGGGAGGGGGCAGTCTTAAGGTTTTCGAGGTTTTAGCGATGAGGTCGGGTCAATGCTTTTAGCGCGGTGATTATTTTTCAAACTAACCAACAAAAAAAAGTATGAGAAACTTCGATGCTCGGCTGTCGTTAGCTGTCAGAGCAGTGACCAGGCACAAAAAGCAATTGTTGCCCTTTGAAGTTTTCTATTTTCTATTTTTTATGTTTCCTTCATTCAGTTTGCTAATGGATTTGAGGCAGGAAAACTTAATTTGTGGCTCACTCAAGTGGTAAATATTAAGTGAGCACAGGTACTTGAACTTAAGCTCAACTAAGTATTTAGCTTATCATGATGATTTATGTTTTTGTGCTAGGCTAGTCTAAAACTAGGAAATGCCACTCTTTACAGCTTATTTCAATTACATAAACTGGTTTACTTGATTTCAGCTTTCAACTGAACCAGGAAGCTTATCTTTTGGCTTAAGAGTTTTCTGAAGACTAGCTTAAGATCTCAGCGTTGGGAATTGGAATGCCTGACTAAATCAGCGCTGAGTTTATACCTGATTTCTCGGAATTGCCTTGAAAATTTTCAATAAATTATTCACTTTTTTTCACAAGTTTATTAATTTCATACTTTGCCTTTGAGTTTTTCCTTAGTCTTCTTTTAAATTTAATTTGATTAATTTAAATGTTCTTATTTTATTTTGATATACAAATTCCTTTAACTCTCTCAATATTGGAGCATGGCTTGTACATTTCAATAGCTTTAATTCAAATAAAAAATTGAAAACATTTGTATCCTAGCAACATTTTCAATTTTCATGATTATAATCTTTCTTTGTTATTTTCAAAAATACATAATTTTAAATCCAATCGAAATACTGCGCCCAAAAGTTTGCTATATTGCTATTCAATTACGTGCGCAGGCTAAGTATGTGAGGATTAAGCCAATATTAATACACCACTTGCCAAAACCCCCTTGAAAAACTTTTAACGCATTTGCTGCCAAGCTCAAAATTATAACTAATTTTATTTCTCGCTCGTTTCTTAAGTTAAAAGAACAACAGAATTAAGAGTAAAAAAAATGTTTATAAAATATTTTCAAAATTTTGAGTGCCGCAGAAAGTGGTATGTGAGTGTGTGTATGTGTGTGTTTGAGGCATGAAGTCGAACTTTAGGCAAACAATTTTTGTAATAAACCAAAAGCAGCGCGCAAACAAATTTTTGCAGTCTAGACAGCCAACAATTTTGATGATGCACTCGAATGCCGCGAGTTTTGTTTTTGTTTTTGATGTTGTAGTTGTTTTTTTGTTGTTTTTTCTGTTGCACATTCCACAGTTTTTATTGCGCAAGTTTAGAGAGGCTTAGTAAAATAGAGACTTAAATGAAAAACAAAAATATGAAAATCATTTGGCTTATCTAATAACGTTTAAAGGTACATACACACACACACCATACACTTAAAGATACTGCATGCAGGCTAGAAAATATCATAGCCTACTTTGCAGCGCATGTTATTGATTTTCATTTTTGGGGGCGGCAACCACGCCTCATTTGATTTATGCGCAACTTTCGCCGGTGCGCCGAAAAAGTATGCCACGTTTTTGTTCTGCCCTCCCCAACTAATTTTGACCGCAAAATCTATAAAAGCAGCCGAGGCCCAGGTCCTGGCCCAAGCGTAGGCCCAGGACCCCAAAGCACTCGAAACAACAGCTGAAAAAGTTCAAGTGTTTGACCTGAAATATTTTATTTGAATTTTTGTGTTTGTTTTTTTTATTTTTAGTTTATGATTTTCAGTTTGTTTATTTATTTACCTTTTGCTTCGCGCTGCTTGTGAACTAAAAAATAACTGAAAAATTTACTTTTTCCATGCAGTGTTTCAACGTGTTTCCAACGTGTTTTCGTTTTTGGTTTAGTGTGCAGTGTGCCTGACGTTTCCAAAACTTTTAAATATTTTGTGGACAGTAGTCGGATAGAGTTACCAGCATAACGTATATGCATATAAAGCTAAAGTGCTGCAACTGAACAACTGTTTGTATTAATTCCGTTGTGTTTATTTGAGGTTAATGAAAAACCGCTATGAAACTGGTCTTTAAATATTGAATTTCTTTATGCCGTCGCTTTACGCTGGGCGTGATAGATTAATTACGCAGGTATTTAGTAAGGCTGACCAACACTTAAGATAATTAACTGGCACATATTGTGTGTGGAAGCGCTAAAGTATCAAGTGTTGGACAAATTACCATGACAATTGATAAACACAATTGGGTTAATTAGCAGCTACGCATCAATTTCAATATTGTTGCTTCAAATATGTATACTAAATGAACGTTTACCGAGCTGTTATATAAATAGACTCTCGAATTTTTATCTTTTACGGATTTAGGACATTTTTACTCCTTGTTCTCGTTAAAAATGGGAAAAAGGGAGTTATAAAGTACTGCAAATGTGTGTAACAGGCAGAAGGACGCATTTCCACGGATTATAAACTGAATATATTCTTGATCAGCATCAACAGCCAAGACGAACTAGCCATGTCCATCTTTCCGTCCGTCTTTATGTATGATTGCGTCGATCTCAAAGACTAAAAGAGCTTGAGACACCAAACTTGACATTCAATTTCCTGTATACCATACGCAGATCAAGTTCATTTCAAATTTCGGATTCACCTCCCCGCACCCCCGCAAATCGAAATAAAACTTCCACAGCCACAATTTTAATGATAAAGCTTTGATTTTTGGTACACATATATTTTACATCAATGTTGGTTGGTTGCGTAAATTTCATTACGATTGAATAAAAATGGCACCAAAGTTATGGAAGAATCTATTAGCCCCGTCGCAATAACAGTTTGACAGGTACTGGGCAAGTTGAGTACGCTGCTTGCTTGTGTTGCCGCTGAACTGCTTGAAATGCAAGCAGGGAGTCTCGTAGTCGGGCACACTCGACAAGAGCATTCTCACTTGTTATCGATAGACTTTGCTCCATTCGCGATAAGTTTTCTATACAATTTCCTATGATAGGAAATGAATACAAAACGTGTCTCTCTCTCAGGTTGGTGTATCTATTAATTGCATTGCAGTAATACTGCCACAGCTTATAACTCAGTTAAATTTCTTTGAAAACTTTTACAAAGCAAACATTAATCATGTCAGAAAGTAGTCAAATGATTTATGGTCTCTCCAATGCGACAACGCAAACAATTAACGAGTTAAATATGCCACTTACACGCCATTTTCATTAATGTAACGCCAAGTGCTTAAATGCAATGCTCCAACGCTAGATGGCGCTGCAGCCGTACAGCAAGAGTAAGAGAGCGTGTGTTAAAAAGAGAGAGAGGGAGAGCAATGAACAGACTATGTTAATTATGTTATACTCTGCGTTAATCGCTCAAAAAGCCGCCCAGTTGAATCATTTACTGACTCAGTCACTCACTCAATCTCTCACTCGCTCACTCGCTCACTCCATAAAGCTGCCAATCCTTGTTGCCTGCCCCATGACGCACAAAGTTGCGTGCTGAACAACCATAAATTATCAACAAGCGTCTTCATTAGTTCTCAAGCGACTCGCTCTCTGGCAATAGGAAATTTTCTTTCACTTGACTCTGTGTGAGCCGCCGTTGCCGTTTCACCATTTAAAAAGTTAAATGCCACAAAATGTAGCTCCTTGATGGAACTTGATGGCTTAGCCGCCAGGTAATGCCAAGCAACTGCCCCCCTCCCTCTTACTTGTCATGAATACCACGTTCCCCACCCAATTGCGTGTCCTTTGTTATGGGTCATATTTGAAAGGCAGCCCAAGCAACAGTTTTCCTTAGTTCTTCTCGTCCTTGCAAGCCATGTTCATCGTCATCGTCTTAAGTGTGCCGCATAATTTTTGATAATTCAATTAAGATAAGTTTATGCTCTCTCTCTCTCTTTACATGGACATTCCTGCCCCCAATCTGCAGTAACATTTTATTCAATTTGGTCAACCTACTTTTGCTCTAGGGCAGCCGACTTTAAGTTGACATTCAAGTTGAGACATAAAATTTCATGTTTATTTGCTTGCTTTGCATATTAGCAGTCTCATCATTTTCAACTTTACTTTTGTAGGCTGACTTTGCTTCGAGGGTGCACAACTTAGACAAAGTACTCTTTGGTCGACTTTCGAGTTTCTTATTTATTCTGTTCTTTAAGCACTATATTCAGGAAAAGACTGAATTCTAGATAAAATGAAAATTAGAAAAACTTTTTTCTTTATCAAAGTATCTTAGCCAAATCTGCTGTTACAAGTAATATTAAACTCTATAAAGGTTGGTACAATTAGATCGCTATCGGGTGTGTCACGGAAGTCTTTAGAGATTTTGTCTTTGGTTGGTTTGTAAATCTCTTGAAAAACCCGTAGGTGTCACAGGAGCTAGAGAGATTTCATATTTTCGAACTTCTTTGTTCGAAAGCAATATGGCTGCCTCCATAGGGTTGTCAGCACACCCAAGTAATTTTGTTAATTTTTTTCCTCGGTTTTACTATTAATTTTGTTAAATTAAATAAGAAAGTTTAAATGTTATAAAATTTAACATTCAATAATCATTTTTTTGGAACTTTAGTTTACATGTTACAAAACAGTAAATTGTTTGCATGACAACTCTGTTGCCTGCACCAACAGTTATCGATAACAAACTAGTTTTAACATAATAATTTGGTTCTTTAATTAAAATGCACTATAAATACGAGTTTCATTGGAAATATAAAAATGAATACGTCGTTTAATTATTTTTTAACTTTCTTATAAAATATTAATAAATCATATATTCAATTGAAGTGAATTTACCCAAATCTCTTGAGAAAACACAGGAGCTTTGAAACCAACCCAAAGAGATTTCTGTGACACATATGAATTGGTATTCGGTTGGAATTCGTTTGGAAGAGCTTTCCGTGACACCCCTGTATAACTTGACTATATAGCTGTATTCGAAGCGATCGCCCGAATTTTTTTGTTTCTGAGGTAAAAACTTTTCTACAAGAGTATGTGTGTAATTTTATCACCCAAAAGTTAGCTTTCACTTCCTGTTCTTCTGCTTTGTTTTTATTTTTACACATCACACGTTCATTGCAGATTTGAACCACTATATTTTTATGATAAGCTCACTTGGCTGCTCAACGAGCCATTTAATATTTAATTAGGCTAATTAAATTAAATGATTTTGATCGCTTCAGTTCACATTTACCCAACAAACTGAAGTCAAATTTCAAAAATTTCAAAAATTCCTGAGCCGGCTCTAATTACATATGCGTATATAAATGTTATACCCGATAATGAAACCAGAAAAGCCGCAATGGCCCCGCCTACCAAATAGTTTTTCCAGCCTTTAAACATATTTGTTACAGATTTTTGTGGTTCACTCGCATATTTACCGCAAAAATCACACACACACACACATACACAGCAATCCCCACACCATGCAACATCAAGTTGCCCCTGCAGCTATAAGCTCAGGTTAAGCCTTTCGTCAGAGTTAAGCTAATAAAGTGTTAATTAAGCGTTCCAAAGTGGCCCCCAGAACGCTTTTAACTAATGCGACGAACCGCTTCTCTTTCCTCCACCTCGTCCTCTTCCTTTTCATAGAACTTTTCTTGGGGTTGTAGGCATATCTAAATATTTGCTGCATACTTTGCGGCTGACGCATAAGCCCCAACTACAGCTCACCTGTGTGTAATGGCAGGTAAAGTAAAAGTTTTGGGCTTCAGCTTCAGCTCCGGTTCGCACTGTATGCTCCAAAGTTTCGTCATCGTCCTGCTTGTTGTCCTCGCCCTAAAACACACACACACAAATACAAACACAAACTGCCCCCTGGCGGTAATTAATGGTAGGTAAACTATTTGATTTCCTTGTTCCCCTTTTTTTTTGCAGCTCTACACTTTGAGTTTGGAGTCGTTGTTTTTGTTACTTTGTGACTAATGGCATGTTAGATGAGGAAATGTGTTAATGCAGACATTTGCATAGCTTTTTTTGGGTTCTTTGTTGGCTGCAAAATTGAAAAATAGCCAATGGGCAACGGGGACCACAAACAAAAAGCAGAGTTTAACCCTTTTTGTAATCCATATTAAAAGCGTAATTACATATTTAAATGAATGGTTTATTATTTCAGCAAAGATCTAGTTCATTGACTTTTTTGTAGATTTACAATTCTGTTTGTGTGCGCAAAATTGAAAATTGCGCTTCTAAAATATTTAAACTTTTACAAACAAAATCCCAATTGGATTTTGCACATTCGGCTCACATGCGGGGCACGTAACAACTGCAAACTGCATTGAAAGAAAATGAGCTGAGAAAATGCCCAAAACACAGACCAGGGCAGCATTTATTTCTGGAGCACTGCAACAAAAGGAAACTAATCACACGTCCTGTGACAGATGTCCTGAATGCGCACTCGTGATGGGCATAGAAATATGATAATTATGATTATGATTTCATATGAACTTGCCAAAATGCAGAGTCTGTTGCTTTGTTCAATGTGTGTGTGTGTGTGTATGTGTGTGTGTGTAGCATGTTTAAAGAGGCTGGAAATGATACAATATATCCTTAAAGAAAATGATATTGAAGTCGTGATCTAAGTTTACTATATTTAAATAAAATATTAAGTTAAATGTTTAGTTTTTTTTTTTTTTTTTTTTTTTTTTTTTTTTAAAGTTTTTATATATTTTATAGATTGCTGTTACTATTAGTAGTAACTTATTCTATAGTGAATAATAATAATTCTAATATATACATATGTATAGTTTTTTGTCGAATTTCACATTCAAAATAATTGCGCAGAAATAAGTGTAGCATACTTTTAAGCGCAAAACAGAAATAAAACCTTTCGTGTGTTGAACTTTCATTTAACTCTTCGACGAGCCTGAACAGGCCCTATAATGTTAATGTTGTTCCATGACAATTATGAGGATAGAGGATAGTAAATGTGCTGGAACTGATTGGATTGGATTACAAAAATATACAAATTACATAGAAATGGTAGTTTTTCGACTTGCGCGGGTGTGGGGGGTGCATCCGCAATTCGAAATAAACTTGATCTGCGCATGGTATACAGGAACCTGCATGCCAAGTTTGGTGTCTCTAGCTCTTATAGTCTCCGAGATCTGTGTGTACATACGGACGGACGGACAGACAGACGGACGGACGGACAGACAGACGGACGGACGGACAGACAGATGGACATGGCAAAATCGACTCGGCTATTGAAGCTGATCAAGAATAAATATAGTTTATAGTTTATATAGTCTGAAATGCTTCTTTCTGCCTGTTTTATACATTTTTTTTTTCCCATTTTTAATGGGAACAGGGAGCAAAAACTTAATAAATTTTAAGTTTAGTAAAGCTTTTTACATGCTAACCACATTTGATTAAGATCTGACATTCGTTTTAGTTGTGAACCTTAAGTGCTTCAAAGATTTTAATTGGTTGAATTGTGTCAGACAAACATCAAAGTAAAAATGCTGCAACTGCAGCACTTGAGCTGATTTCATTTTTTTGTTGTTTTTCTTTTTCGTAATTGTTTAGCTATTCAATTTTCGCTGACTCTCAACACATACACATACACATGAAGATAATTAGAGTAGACAAGAATGTGGCGATGCACCCGCTTTTGCCCATATATGTACATATATATAGTAGGACATGCTATATAAGCCAACCAATCTCGTCAGCTCTTCTAGCGACGCCATACGTCCCGCGTTCTTATCACACACATCTAACACCAAAGTGCTTTTAAGTGTGCCGCACAACAATTTCGAGTTTAATTAACAGTAATTTGTTTGCGCTGCACTAAGTATGTACGAGTAATCCTTGTGGAGAGCCAGGACAAGCGCTATCTGGCCAGGACGATCATTAGAGCATACACACAGACATACATGTATGAGCCGCGCTAGTTGGAATTCATTTTTATGACGAACTTAACGATGATATTTATATGTCTATAAAAAGTCGCTATAATAACGTTTAAAGCGAAAGGACGAAGCCACCAAAAGCTCTGAAGTGCGCCATTAAAATAAAAAAATAAAAAAAAATAAAAATAAAAAAAACAAGAAAGAAAATCGCAGGAAAAACTGCTACTGCTGTGTAGGAAAAAACTGCTACAGCGGTATATAAACAAGCAAAGCAGCCTGCTAAACTATATGGAGAGCCCAGGAAGTTAACCGTCGACAGTCGTCGCCAGTTAGACACTCGAGCACATGCACGAAACTCAACAGGACATTGACTTTTTAGGCAGTTTGCCATGCAGATGCCTTTGCAAAAGGTGCCCTGAAAGTTTAGACCCTGCATTTGAGTAATGACAGGCTGAAAGGATGTGTGCGCGGTGCGAGGGAGGGGGGGGGAGTAGAAGTCGGCTGGAGGGTTTATGAGTAGCAAAACTTTTTGACGGCTCTCTCGAGTCGCAAATGCAATGCCACATAATTTGCACAATTTAAATGCAATCCAGCTGACGGCGACGTCGGCGAAAGTTCAAGGACATGGCCAGTTGTTGTGCCCCAAAACATAACATAGCATACTTTTATGAGCACCTCCTCTCGCCGCTCCTTTGCCTAGCATTAAATTATTTAATTTAATGGCCCGCCAGTTCTGCCAGCACGCACACGACCACAGATTCAGTTTCAAAAGGCTCCTGCTTACAATCATCTTCCATCTTCCATTTCCCATTTCCCATTCCACCCCCTCGAGCGTCTCCTGCTGTTCGCTGTTGCAAAAAGTCAAAGTCACTTGCTGGCAAATGAGGAATGCGGGCGGTGGGCGATGGGCGGTGGGCGTGTCTCAGTGGGGTATATGTCATGCTTTCGAGATGCTTAATTTCGCTTTGAGCATATAACTCATCATCATCATTATCATCATCGGCTATGCGTTGGCAAGTGCCCCCGGGGAGACGGAGAAAAAGTCCAAAATAATAAGCATGAAATTAAGTTCATAACCAAAAACAAAATAATATGCGTATGCTTTAAGTGCAGCTCTGATAAAGTACTTTAAAATCTAACGGAATATTAGAAAACAAAGTACTTAAATCTTGCCTTTGTTCAATTAGTTTAATAATTGCCATCAATTGATTCAGAACTGTTGTTATTTGAAAGTTAATTACTTTTAACAATAATTGATAAAAATGCTTAAACAGTTTTTTACGGGTTGTCGAAATCACAAAAATAGAAGCTTTTGGTGGACTAACAGCAATATTTAAATACACGATACAATAATTTATTAATTAACTTAACGGATTGTCTTGAAGCATAACAAATTAATTTTTAATTAAATTTAAATTAAATTCATATTAGAAGTACAAGAAACTTTCTCCCTCTTTCTCTTCAAACCTGTGTTACTAACTATGCTATCCATAACCCTTTTCGTATCTTATTTTTTGATTATAACAATCTTTTTCATGTTATAAGTAAAGCTACGTCTATTCCTACACTTAGAACTTCACTTCTTTCTCACCTATCTAATTTGTAGGGTATGTATTTCATATTTTTGTATTTTTTTGTATTTTTTGGCTGCATTAACTAGTTTGTATCTTTAGTGTGTTTCTAACATACTAACTTCTTGATCTGATTGGGTTCTTTCTGGATTTTCCCCAATTCAGGCAGCTAATAGTTATGTATTTTAATTTTTTTATATTATGCTTTTTTTAATTTTATATTTTTTAAATTTTAATATTAATTTTAACTCATTTTTGTAAATTTAAACTTTTTCTGTGTCGACTGTTATTAGTCGATATTAAATTAAATTAAATAAATAAAATGTTAACATCACAAGCAAGATATTTATATTATTTCTTAAAAGTTATGTAACAGTTTAATTGCTGCAGAAAATTTAAATTTGTTCCATGGATTATCATATTCGATACGCTGTTGAAAAAAATATGCCCACCCGGGTGCTCTCAAATCCACATTTCAATACTCATCCAGCGAATGCGGGATCTATAAGTTCTCTATGCGACAACACACATCTTTCGTCGGCCTTACATTCGGTTGCAACAAAACTGTTGACTAATGATCTCAACTGTTTGAAACAGAAACAAATATAATCAGGCCCCATACATTTTTCCACATTCCGTCCACAGTCTAAGAAAAAAAAGATATATCTTAAGACTTTTGTTGGTATTTGTTGTTGTTAGTTTTTTATACTTAACTTGATTCTTAAGTTAAATATTCACCACTGAACAGTGAGAACATTATCATCCAGATATATACGTGGAACAACAAAAATTTATTCAGTAGAAACAATCTGAATTAAAGTTACTTTACGAATAAGAGCTGTTGGTTGACTTACAGCAATATTTACACACACAATTAAATAAATACATATTTTATTAATAATTAGCTTAACGAATCGCCTTGGAGCATTAATAATTAATGTTAAAAACTAACAGCACAAGCAACATATTTAAATTATATCGTAAGAGTTTTGTAACAAATAAATTGCTGGAGATTTTATGGTATATGGGTTATTTTATTCGATACGCTGTTGAATCGCTCTCAAAGAGAAATACCTGATTGACTCGGCTAGAAAACTGCTGAATCTCAAAAAGCAATTAAAGCGATTCCATTCACTTTGGTCTACAGGTGTACGAATCATGGGTGTATTCGGGATCTATATCTAAATCTGTAGTCAAATAACATCTTTAGTGAGCTTTACATTCGGTTGCTACAAAACTTTTGCTTAATTATGTCTTTTTATTTAAACAGACACAATAATAAAGAGGACGCGCACAGCAATCAACTTTCAGGCCAGAAGAATCTATTACCACCGTCTCAGCAGGCAGAAACAACGGTTTGACATGCACTGGACAAGTTAAGTGCTCTGCTTTCTTGTGTTGCCGCTGAGCTGTCCATCTGTTTAAATTCATAAAGCTATCTTGATGAAATTGGCACAGTTGCATATAGCAAAACATATAGCTGCCATAGGTACGATCGGTTGAAAAATAAGTTTTTTTATGAAAAACTTTTTTCCTTTTTAAAATAATTCGTCCAAACTCACTTTATCTAAGTTTAGGCATATTTTAAACATGCTGACCAAATTTGATGAAAATCGGACTACTATAACTTATAGCTGCCATAGGAAAAATCTTTAGAAAATTACGTTTTCTTATGCATAACTCTTCTGCAAGGGTATATTGCTTCTTTCTTGTTTTAATATCATAACTGATTCAAAATAAAACAAAATTAATAAACTGAATGAAGCCTGTCACAAATGACAAAATTGTGCTAATGATCTATTATCACAATCATTTGCCAATTTGGTCAATACATACTACATATATCGTTTCTTTATTCTGCACCATAACTGATACATATATATCTATATATATATATATAAAAAGGCTGAATAGCTGAACACGCGCTAAAATGACAAAACCCGCTGACACATGTCACCCAATTAAAAGATAATAATTCAAGCAAGCCACACAATCCTAAACCCACAACATCAACATTGCCGTCCTCCAGCTATGTAACATCCTTCGATGTTCACGAACTGACCTAGCTACATAGAAAAAAAGAAGTATAACAACAACAATAGGTACGAATAGAAGTTCATTGTTGAAAATTGTTGCTTCATTGGCAGCGTAGCTGTTGGCCATATTCCATGTTCTGCCAAGCTGCCATGCTGCCATTGCAAAGTGTCCAATGTTTTTGTTGGGGCTGGCTTTATGTACGTGACCCAAGGCTTAGTCGGAGTTGGAGTTGGAGCTGTAGGTGGAGCTGGAGCTAGAGCTTTAGGTGTAGCAGAAGCAGCAGCTGAAGGTTTAGTTAAGGCGACTCTTCGAAACATGTTAATTGAGTCAAAGTTTGGAAGCTTCAAGTTGATTCCGAACGTGTGTTGATAGCTTAAAGTTCTCCTCTTTTTTTGTTTTTTGGCTTGTTAGTTTTGTTTATAAGAACGTGATTCCAGCGTTAGTCGAGTCTACGTTAATTGGACATGTGAGCTCCAAAGGCAGTAGAAGAGCGGCCACCACCTGGGGCATTGAGTTGACGTTTGGATGGCTGGCTCATTAATAAACGCATAAAAGTGTACGACACCTTCGTTTTTGTTGTTGTTGCTTATTACAAGCTTAATAAATATTAGCGCAAGACATGTAATTACGACGAGCTACATAAAAATTATAATAAACATTGTGTAACATTACATAATTGACAGTTTCGAGTGGTTGCCTGCCTGGCTGTTCAGGAGTTTGCACAGGAGCGTCCACAGGTGGTGGCGTTGGCTTCATCACTTGGAAACAACACTGAGACAACTTTGTTGCCTTAAGTTGTGTTTATTTTTATGCATGTCCTTCAGCGACGTCCTTGCTGCTGCTACTGCTGCTGGTGCTTTCGCGCCTTGCATTATCCTTTGGGCTTTGGCCCCTGGCAACTTGCCATATCGCCTGGCGTCATCATCCTTAACGCCTTCGTCGTCGTCGTCGTCATCGTCATCGCTTTTAATGTCTGTTGATTTCTTTTTACTGATTTTTAATGCTCATCCAGCTACCGTGGTGCACAATGGGGCATAACTTACACTTGTGTAACATCCTTGCTTCTGTTACAGACGATTGCGGCTGAGCTTTGATCATAATCAATAGTTATTGCTCAATTTTGCATTGTGTATCGATGTGCTATCTTTTCACATTCACATTTAATTTTCTTAAGGTATCCTGTTACTTATTTCGTAAGGAAAGAAATGAAGGGAAGTAAGGAAACTGTGAAAGTTATAAAAATATTGAAATATTCATTCTTATAAACATTTATCATAAAATACCTGAAGCTAAACGTTTTTTAAGCGAAAAACTTACCTTTTGTAAATCAGTTTCTTTTAATAACATTGCTCCACTGTGCCTTGCCACACCTTTAATTCCACTTAAAGTCCCTGCCTTGTTATTTGGGGAGACTATGCACACACGCTATATTTGTACCGTTATCTCTGGCAAGTTGTAAGTACGCCATAATTTGTTCAAGTGTTTATGTTGGGTATTGAGCTTTTATTATATGTTTTTATTGCACTGCAAGTTTAGTTAATGCTTATGGGCATTCTCGTTTCTGTGGTTCGTTTCCAACTTCGAAGTTTGGTATATCAAATCATTTTATTAAATGATTGTGATAAAATACATCCACGGAATTGTCTATACAGCATCCATTTCGCATATAACTTTATTAAAATTTAATATCTTTTTAAAAAATCAAACCGAATTTAATAAGAGCTTTGTGAAAACTAATTTACTTTCAGGATTTAGTAATTTTAAAAATTTAGTAATTTTTGTTTTAAACTTAGTTTCTTTTATTGAAAACATGATGATTATTTCAGTTATTTACAAAATATTATTTTAAGAAAATATTTAAATTAAGCAGGTTTTTTTTTATTGACCCATAAAAAAGATTGATCACAAAATTGTTCCGAATGAATTTGACCGAATGAATGTGCCTTGCTTTTACAGTCTCAGAATTTCAAAAAAAGGTTTTTGATTTCGATCAAGTTTGCCTTGATTTTGATAAAAAAATTGATGTAGTCTTACGTTCACTCACTTAGCTCATTCGTCTTCGAAGTGAAGTCGTGAAAACAACTAAATTATATTTTTTTTTTTTGAGTTTATTTTTGATTCTAACATAAGTTTTGTTTTTCGATTTTTGTTTTAGTGTAAGACTTTCGCTAAGCCTTAGCAAGGCATCAAAAATCATTCTTCGGTGTACGTCAACGCTTCCTTAGCATCATTTTTGTTACGCATCTACGGGTCCTTCAAGATCAATATTTTGGGAGTAATCGCAATCCGGAAGCAAGATAGAAGCAAGAAGAGGAGCAAGAGTCATGGCAGACCAAAGCAATTGCATTGAAGGCCTAATGTTTGTTAACCTATTTTCACTTTAATGACATTTATTTATACATAATCTTTTTAATAGGTAAATGTTAAAGACGACGAAAATCGGTTGAAGAGGTTCCTTAGTGTGTCTAGCTTCTTCAAACGCTGAACACCAGGAGAAGTTTTTTATTCAGATCAAGTTGGCATCGGAATTTTCATTTTGACAACAAAAAATTTCGTTGAAACAAAAAACAAGCTAAATCGTCCAGAAATTTCACTGGTGACCAAATCTAAATCTTATTTTTTTTAAATCTTTATTTTATTCTATTTTTGAACATATTTTTTTATCGAGCTATGTAAGTTTTATTTCCTGTGCACGTTTGGTACTCTCGTCAATGTCATCAATGTCACTTAGCTTAACGGCGGGTCCTTGGATATTCAAGAACATTATTTTGAGAGTGTCTAGCTTTTACAAAACGCCGAATTTCAAAAGAAGTATTTTATTCCGACCAAATCTAAATCTTATTTTTAATCTTATTTGTTTATTTTTATTTTGGAATATTTCTTTCGTGGTCGAATTCTTCTGGAGCAACAGAGAGAGTTGTCAATATTAGGAAAAAAAGTGGAAGCAAGAAGAGGAGCAAGAGTCGTGGCTGGTTATAACGACTGTATTGGAGCATGGAATAATGTTTGTTAATTTATTTTTACTTTAATGGCATTTATTTATATATAATTTGTTTAATAGGAAAATGTAAAGGAATTGGAAAATCGGATGGAGAGGTGTCAGTCAACTGGATCCTTGGCTGCTGCCAGAAATTAATTATGACAAACAACAAGAATTTTTCTGGTTGCAGTTGCAACTGCTGCTGCTTCAACTGCCGTTAGCTGCTGCTGCTGCTGTTGCAGTGTCCAAAAGAGCCAAACATTTTGCGTGTAATTAGCAAAGTTTTCCGCTCAAAAGTTTGGTCCACCGAAATTGTTCGCTGTTGTCGCCTTGTTTGCAAATATATAATGTATATATGTATTTCTGTGCACTGAAACTGAAAATGTAAAATAAAAAAAAATATACCATAAATAAGCAAAAGTAAAAAATAATAAAAATATGACGCGCGGCATTCGAATGAGCCATGCTGAGCATTCCAAAAGTCAAACAACCCAATGGGGGACCTTCAGTGGCTGTTTCTATGGTATTGCCTTCCCTTCGTACGCTGTTGTTGTCCTTGTCATGGGCGTGTATTAATATAGTAATGTTGTTTTTACTCTTGTTGTTTTTGTTGTTGTTGTTGCTGGCGTTTCCCACAGCTCAGCGTTTTCTGTGGTCCCAAAGAGTTTCCGCTTTGTGGCGTGCATTGCATCGCTTGGTCAGGGCTTCTCGCTGCTCCTGGCTCCTCGCTGATCCTGGCTCCTCGCTGCTCCTGGCTCCTTCTGGACATAGTTTCTCATTCTCCAGTCGGCACTTTGTCATTTGCAGCGTCTGCCGCTGCCGTCAGCTCTGCCTGCCCTCGCTGTTGCTGCTACAGCTGCTGCTGCTGCTGCGTTGGTTGCGGGTATGTCAAGTTCATTCTTTACACGACGCGGTTACGCGCCACAGTGCACAGAATGCTTCCTGTTTTGCTCCTGTTCTTTCTCTTGTTATTTTTACAAATTTCTTTTAAAGCTACTCATTTCTTTAAACAATATAATTTGCTATTTTAACTAATTGAAAGCAGCTCGAGCTGGCATCTTTTATGAGTGAGTAAGCTTTGAACTAAGTGAATGAATGGGTTTCTTATTTAATATGCTGTTTATATGAAAAAAGAAAGATTTCAACAGTTGCTGCAAGTAAAGAAATGTTTAAATTATGAGCTTATTTTATGAAATTGATAAACTGTCATTTGCAATTGCTATTAACTGGCTTATATGGCTAGAGTTTTGAACTTTAGCTGAAATGTCTAGTCGTTGAACTTGGCTCAGCTTCAGCTTTTTGCCAGCTGAACTTGGATCACAATAAATTAGAAAGGCAGGAGTTGACCTTAATACGCAAATGCTGCGTTGTCAACTGCAGGAAAACACGTTGCCAGGAGCACAAAAGTGAGACAAGAGAACAGGCACATGAACACGACAAGAGACATGAAATCAGCTGCATTTTGGGGACATTCGCATAGAACATCTACAGACATACACACACACATACACACACAGATGCTTGCTTGACCCACGCACACACACAGAAAAGCACTCGAGAGCAGACGAGCGGAGTATGAGAAAAGTGGGAATAAAGCAGACTGAAATGTGACCGCAAAAATTGTGAAAATTTCTACTGCAGAAAACATTGGCAAAATATTTTCAAGTCAGCTGAAAGCAGCAAACGTTAAATGAAAGTTAAAATTGAATCTTAAAGCAAAACAATGATAACAGAGCTACCGACTGCCGTATACTCTTTATGATAATTTCAGTTGGTTTTCAAATTGTGACAGTTAATAAGGTTACTTAACATATTCGGCTACTTGCAAGCTAAAATCTTTTTAATTTGATGTTCCAATTTTCAATATGAATATTAACTTGTTTTTAGTAGCTCAGAACAGCTAAAATTGTAATAATAAACAGGTAAATAGCTTTGCACAAACCCAATATACTCTAGTTTCATTAATGAACAGAGTTTACTAAAATGCATTTACGTAAATGACATAGAAAACAAGAAGTATAAAATGGAATTCAAATTCAAATTCAGCTGATAAAGAGAAGTAAGTTTTTTGTTGTGCTAAGTATTTGGTATTTTCACAAATATTTCACTTGACTTTTCTTGTTCGCATAACGTAACTAAATGCATCGAAATAAAATTTACGTAATTATAATACGTATTAATTACTGCTGCAGTGAAACATTCAAACGTATCTGAAATCAAAGTATCGCAAAATGGAATGGGGAATGTGACAAACTAATTGATACACGAATACATATTTGCAGGATTATGCAGGATACCGCTTAAATATAAATTCAAGGATGTAAATACAATATAACAAGATTAGAAAATATAATTATTGAGAAAATAAAAGCGTTGAAAAGAAAAGAAAAACTAAAGAGGATACAGTATACTTGCATTGAGCTTACAAAGTTTTAGTTTAAAAGAAAATTTGACTTTAATATCAGAAAATGCTTAAAGATATTTAACATGATTGCATTGCAAACCCATCCGATGCACACGACTGCGATATACTCTTTTTCGCCTCTTTTCGATGTCAGAAGTGGGCATGGCAATTGTATTTTTGTTCAAATCTTTCAAGTTTTGACATCATTTTAAATTTGACTGAGTCCGTTCTACATGTTTGGGAAAAACTAACATTGCTTGATTGCAAAGGCGGGCGTGGGCGTGGCAAACGCCCAAGACAGCGCAGCAGTTGAAGTTGCAGCAACCAGAAATATTCTTGTTCTTCATCATAATTCATATCTGCCAGCAGCAGCCAAGGATTCACACCACTCCATCCGATTTTCGACGTCTTTTATTTACCTATTAAAAATATTATATATAAATATATATCTTTAAAGTAAACATAAATTAACAAACATTATTCCATGTTTCAATACAGTCGTTATAATCTGCCACGACTCTTGCTCCTGTTCTTGCTTCCACCTTGTTTCCTAATATAGACAACTCTCTCTGTCGCTCGAGACAAGTTCGACCAAGAAAGAAATATTCCAAAATAAAAATAAACAAATAAGATTAAAAATAAGATTTAGATTTGGTCGGAATAAAAAACTTTTGAATTTCAGCGTTTTGTAAAAGCTAGACAGTTTCTTAATGTTCCTCCTGTTCTTGCTTCTACCTTGATTCCAGATTTTCCATCACTCTCAAAATAATGTTCTTGAATATAGAAGGTCCCGTCGTTGCAAGCTGCGAAACATTGATGATATTGAAGAGAGTACCAAACGAGCTGAGGAAATAAATGTTCGATTAGAGCCTTTCTTTCTGTTCTTGATCCACCCTTGTTTCCGGATTACCATCACACTCAAAATAATGTTCTTCAACAACCAATCGTTCCATCGTTTTAAGCTACAAATTGTACACTGGGTATCGAAACGCCTAAGAATGGTGCTTCTTGCCTTGCAGAAAGAAAAAGGCCGCCATTTCCAAGAAACAGGTCATATCGGAAATGTTAGACATCCAAAAAATTCAATAATAAAAATAAAAACAAAAAAAAATACAATTTAAAATAAAATTTAGGTGTTGTCACGACTGAACTATTACACGAATGAGCTTGTCGCTTTTTGTTAGTTAGAACGAAATCTTTTCTTGTCAAAATCAAAATTCCAACGCCAACTCGATCGATATAAAAAACTTCTTTTGAAATTCAGAGTTTGTAAAAGCAAGGCACACTTTGGCTGAGTTTTTTAATGTTTAATTAAGCAGTCAAATTATTCTAAGTTTAATTTAACTTATCTGCGAATTGCCGATCAACAAATTTTTATCTTGACACTTTGTCTTACTTTGGTATATTCCAACCTGTATACCAAGTTTGGTTGCTCTAGCTTTAAAACTGTGGAATAAAACTGCGTTCATACAGACAGACGGACACTGACTGTAGATCTGGCCCAACCAAATTTAAATTGATGGCAAAACTTGAAAGACTTGAGTAAAAATACAATTGCCGCGCTCACTTCTGACTCCGCAAAGAGGCGAAAAAAAGAGTATATCGCAGTCGGGTGCATCCGACTGCAACGTTCTTACTTGTTTGTAAACTTTCTTTGCGACAATTTTGTCACCAACTTAAACAAATAAACTGGATTTTAACTATTTTTCTTTTTCACTCTGTGCGTTTCACATTGAGCGAATGTAATTAACGCTCAACTGTAAATCAGAAAAGCGAATAGAAGTAATTGCTTAAGATCCGGCAGGAATGTGTACTAAATCTGGCAACAACAAAACTAAGCGCAAAATAGTAGCATAATTAGTTATGATAAGCGTACAACAACATGAATTTATAACAATTTCCTAATCTGCATACTTAAAATTGCGAAATTGTACGCTTTAGTTTAATCCTTAGCAATTTGGCGTTGTATGCAAGAATTAAATTTCTTAATGCAAAAGACAAAAAGCAAACATATATATATACACACGCACTAAAAGCGAGAGAGAGAGAGAAAGAGAGAGGGAGTGAGGGAGAGGGGTAAACTCAAAAGCTCAGCTGTAAAATTATGCTTGTAAGCTTTCGAAATTACCATAAAATGCGTTGACCTTTCGAGCTTGCCAAAAGCAAGACAAAGTTAACAAGAGGGGGTCGATTGAGGCAGCGAGAGGTTGAGTGGGAGAGAGAGTGGGAGCAGGCGGGTGGTAAAGGGTAAAGTTCAGTCCAACTGTTGTCTGCAGCTTTGTTTTGATTTGCTTGCTGTTGTTATTGTTGTTTGTTGTTGTTGCACTGTGTTGTTGCACTGTGTTGTTGCACTGTGTTGTTGCATCCGCTCGTTTGCCTTAATCCTGACTTGTTACTTAGCTGTCAGTGCGTGTGTGAGTGCGTGCGTGCGTGTGCGTGTGTGTGTGTAGGTTTATTGTTCTTGTATTGGTAGCCAACGTCTTTGCCCTGTAATGAAAATATTGAGCCAAGGAGAGGCAGATACTGGCAAGAGTTAGCTCCTTGCATAGTTATGTCCTATGCATTTCTATAAATGCCAAACACACACACTCGCACACACACACTTATGTTTAGGCAGGCCGTAGGGATATGGCTATAAACAGCAGGTAGCCTTAGCCTTCTGTTCATGATTTGAGCAATGCAGCCTTCAAGGCGACAACAACAGAATAGCAGCAGCTTTCACTTCTCAGCGTTGTTGTTGTTGTTCTTCAGTTGCTTTGTTTGCTCATTTAGCATAACTGTTAATTTGCATGTGTGTGTGTGTAAGTGTGTGTGTGTGTGTGTGTATGTGTGTTAGCGTATGTGTGCGTATAAAACTTTTACTGCTTTGCTCATTATTTTGGACTGCTATAAATTTAAATTTATGATCATGACGATGATATTTTCTGTGCCCAGTCATAAACCGAAAAATGTTTACAGTTTTTCACTCGCATAACTTTGTAGCTTTCCCCAAGCCCAAAACCCTAACCTCTTTCTTCTCTCTTTTCCAACAGCAGATGACCCAAATATGCTTGCATATGGTTATGGTTATTTATATAAACAAATAAAAGTAAAAAACTTCTAAAATGAAAAACAGGCATAAAACTATGCAATGGAAATTTGCTTTTAAAATGTGAGCACACAGCATACTCGGAAAAGCGACTGTATATGTAACATACGAATATGTGATGTAGGGTTGAGAAACTATTGTGCATTTTCTGGAACATGCACATATAAATAATTTTTTGTAGTTGCAGATGCATTTTTCTATCAAATTTATGTTGTTTGCCAGCAGATTTTACGGTGCACTTTGCATTGGAATATTTGTGGTTGCAGCATCTGTGGTTGCTTTGTAGTTCTTTTTTTAAGGGGCAGGGGAATGATAGGGACATATGAATTGTGGTTAGGTTAGCATTTGTGATCTGGTAAAATTCTTAAGCTAGCTTAGCTTTCGATTAAATTCTTATGATTTGACAATTAACTATTGAATGCTGTAGGAATTTAAAATAAAATTTCATAAAAATATACATATAAAAGAAAGTTTGTCCCTGCTCGGGCGGCAAGACAATTATTGAATATTGACATGGACAACATTCAAAACACATCTAAAGCTCAAATTCTGAGCTAACCCATGTGCAGACTGTTTGGAACACAATAATTCTTACAAGGCCAAACAAACTGAAAATGTAGTTAACAAAGTGTCCCTGCTCGGGCGCCAAAAATTAAAGAAAAACTTTAGTTGTTTTTGATTAAGCTTTGCTTTATGGCGTCTTGTTTTCTATTATCAAAAAAGCCAAGCACTTGAATGTGTAACGAAATTTAATAAACCTTTAGCAGTAACCCTTTCATATACTCGCACTCTCAGTTGTCTGAATGAACGCAACCTATCGACCTATCTCACCCGATCTAAACTTTCTCCCTTCAGTTCAGCTGTCTCGTCCCGTTTCAAAGTGGCACACTGAGACAACGACGACGACCTACAAAAAAATATTTATGGCTCCCACAGCCACAAATATTTACCACACTTGCACACTGTCCGCTCTCTCTTCTTTTGTGCTGTGTGTTATGTGTTGTGTGTGTGTGTGTGTGTTGTGTGTGTGTGTGTGTGTGTGTTGTGTGTGTGTATGCGTTGTGTTGTGCCACCATCCCAGCCATTATTTATACGCTGCTAATCTTCCACCATGTGACTACTGTGGCTGGTTGGCTTTTTGGCTGCTTCTCCTCAGGGCGCTGGCTGGCTGCACTTTCACACTCGTTGCGCGCCCTGCACTATGCTACACTTTATTGTTTATTGCGGTTGGCTAACAGTTCGGTCCCTAGCTGTCTGGCTGCTTGGCTGGTTGGCCCGCTGGCTGCCTGGCTGCTTGGTTGCCTGAATAGCTGGTAACTGGTTCCATGTCGTGGCATTGTTTTTGCTCCGGCTGCATTTTGCTGCATTGCGCCGCCTGTACGAGAATGACCGCAAAATGCTAAGCGTCTTTTCAGTTACAGTTTAAGTTTGCCGCATTTCAGCTAAAGTGCATTCAGTTCCTCTATATATATATACACTCCCCCCCAACACCCTTTCACTCAAACCTTGCCCTGGTCCTATGTCAATTACGGCAATTGCTTTGTACACTTGGCCACAAAATGTTACCATTTGTGTACCTCTACATAAGATATGTTTACACACAGATATTTTAGTTGCAAGGGGGCGAGTGGAGCACAGCTTTTGTTTGTTTATGGCCAGGCATAATTTGTATATACTTTCTCCCACTCCCCTCAGCATAAGGGGCGTGGCAGTGAAAGAGCTGAGTGCTGTTGCTTTCATACAATTTATGTTCAGCCAACACTTTTGCTGACAAATTGATGATAGTTTGTAGTGTGGTAGCATTGCAATGCATTGGTAACGCAGCAATAATTAGTTCAATATATAACAGTGTTTGATTGTTAAGGTATTCTACTAAATTTTTAAAATTCTGTTTGTTATGTTTCTGTGTATATTAAATGAAAACTGCACTGTTGACCTACAAAATAGCTTACGTCCTTGATTCTGCGGTCCTCTTTTTTCATGTAATATTGGAAAACAACATCAAGTTGTTGCCATTAACACACTTAACAACTTGTTACTTTAACCAAACATTGAGTAAACAAAATTGGTTGATCGGCAATATGCTGTACAGTTAAATCAAACTTAGATAAGATGACTGCTTAATTAAACATTAAAAAAAACTGAGTCGTGACAACACCTAAATTTTATTTTAAATTGTATTTTTTTTTTGTGTTTATTTTTATTATTGAATTTTTTGGATGTCTAACATTTTCGATATGACCTGTTTCTTGGAAATGGCGGCCTTTTTCTTTCTGCAAGGCAAGAAGCATCATTCTTGTATCTTAAAACGATGGGCCATTGGTTGCTTGAGAACATTATTTTGAGAGTGATTCAAATTCGGAAACAAGGAAGGATCTCAAGGACAGGAGGAAAGGCGTTAATCGATCATGGAAAAACTGCTTCTTAGTGTGTCTAGCTTTTACAAACGCTGAATTCCACGAGAAGTTGGCCTCGGAATTTTCCTTTTGACAACAAAAAATTGTGGTGAAACAAAGAACAAATTTCAGTCGTGACCAAATCTAAATCTTATTTTTTTAAAAATCTTTTTTGTTCTATTTTTGAACATAGTTTTTGATCGAGCTATGTAAGTTTTATTTCCTGTGCACGCTTGGTACTCTCGTCAATGTCATCAATGTCACTTAGCTTAACGGCGGGTCCTTGGATATTCAAGAACATTAGAATAGGAGGAAGGGTCTTGACCGAATACTACTCAAACATTAAGAAACTGTCTAGCTTTTACAAAACGCTGAAATTCAAAAGTTTTTTATTCCGACCAAATCTAAATCTTATTTTTAATCTTATTTGTTTATTTTTATTTTGGAATATTTCTTTCTTGGTCGAACTTCTCTCGAACAACAGAGATGGCTGGATATAACGACTGTATTGAAACATAGAATAATGTTTTTTTTTTCCGACCAAGTCAAAATCTTATTTTCAACCTTATTTGCTCTGTTTATTTTTATTTTTGAATATTTCTTTATTGGTCGAATTCCTTACGAGCTTTAAGAGTAGTCAATATTAGGAAAAAAGGTGGAAGCAAGAAGAGAACCAAGAGTCGTGGCAGATTATAACGACTGTATTGAAGCATGGAATAATGTTTGTTAATTTACTTTTACTTTAATGACATTTATTTATATATAATTTGTTTAACAGGTAAATGTTATGGAATTGGAAAATCGGATGGAGAGGTGTCAGTCAACTAGATCCTTGGCTGCTGCCACTTTAACTCTTCTGAAATTGAAATTGGATTTTGTAGTTAACATTTTCATTACTGTAATAAATCTAGAAACTAGCTACCTTGCACTTCATAACACAACTTCCTCAATACAAACTCCTTACTTAAACACGTTATTCAGCTAGCCAATTTAGAATTTTTTTATGGTCTACAATCTACTTGTACTTCCTGCATACCCCTTTTACTTAGATAGGCAAAACAAACCTTCAACTTTAACTTGGCACGCACTAAACTGAGCCCAAGTAACCGTTATTTGACTGGTTAGTAATGTGCCATTTCATATTTTTTTGTTGCTTTTGCCCTGTTTTTTATTGCCATTTGCTGGTTGTAATTGCTGGCAGTTTGATTGCCAACATGCGCGTTGATGGCCAACTATGCCAGGCACATTGCCTTTCCCATTTTCATTCTCAACTCGTTGATTTGTATTATAAAATCATTTTTCACACCGACGCTGCCAACACTCTTGCAGCTTGGCGCTCTCTCTCTTTCTCCGTCTTGAGGAACCCTTCTACCAATTCATAAATAAATAAAACGACGGGGGGAAAGTAATGCTAGCCAAGAAGTCTTTTGCTCTTGGGGCCTCCTGCAGTCCTGGAGTCTCGGAGACCTAGACGTTGGCCGTAAAATTGGCGTTAAATTACTTTGCACGCAGCGACGCTGACGCTGACTTTGACGCTGACGCTGGCGCTGAAGTTGCCCCTTTGCCCCCGATTGGCACAAGTCAGAGACTGGCATATTGTTCTTGCAAATGGCTGGGTAGCGGATCGGGGTTTGGTGGGGGTTGGTGTTGACCCTGCCCTGTTATTGCAATGCAAATTCATCACGTAATCGTTAACAGGCCGTAGCCGTAGCAGAAGCAGGCCCAGGATCAAGAGCAGAAGGTGTAGCAGGAGGCGAACAATTCATTTCAGTCAAGTGCAGCGCACAGGCTGTGAAAAGACTCTCGTCCTGGGCAGCGCCTGGTCCTGCTGTAGCTGAACCTGGATCCGGTAGTTGGCTGCACTTCAGCTCTGTTCGCTGTCTACAAGCTGCAGCTGTCATCAGTTGCCAACCAGGCGCAGGCTTTCATTGTTTGTTGTCCTGTGTTTCATTTTGTGTGTGTTGGCTTTTGCTTCCGTATCGTGCACAGCATCCTTGCGTGCCTGCTTCTTGTTCCTTTGGCTCCTTTGGCTCGCTAGCTCCCTTGTCATTGTTAGTACTTCTTGGCTCCGAGCTCTTTACCCTGCCCTGCAGTTGCAGCTCTTTAGTGTAATTGTTTGTTGACCTTTTGGCATTCATATTCATATTTGTGCCGAGTCCTCACACACACACACACACACACAACGTATTTATCATTCGTACATGTTCACATATATCCTATTTACAATCTTATGCCGTTCTTTAGCAAATCAGCGCATTTCTCATTTTCCAAAACATTTCTCTGGCACGCACTTCACACATTTATTCGATCCCTTTCAACAATTTGAGTCGCAATTTGTAACAATTTAATGCAAATGTACAAAATTTTATATTTACATTTTGTTCGCCTGCCCATTAAACTCGACAAATAACAAAAACAAAGGAACCTTTTTTGGCAACTGTTAGCAGGTGTTGAAATTTGTAGACCATTTATTACATACGTTCTGTGTAATAGGGACACGCAGTGAGGCAGGAGTCTAAATGGCACATTGATGTATGTCAAATGTTAGCAGATGATAGCGAATTATATATGAAAAGTGATTCTCGAGTGTGTTGGAAATTTCAAGCAGTTAAATGTCTTCTTTTTTATATTAAAGATCACAACAGTCCGAGCTTCACTTCAATCGCTGTGATCTGTCAGGCCAATTATCACAATTCCTTATTCAAGGAAGTAGACTTCATCAAGTTTTCTAGAATTCAGATAATTATTGGTTTGATTGAAGCAGCATTTGCCAGAACAATTCTTGCTGTTTGTCAACATTCGTCTCTGGCAGCACCCCACTTTCCAATGTTTTTTGTCCGTAACTGTAAACTATAACAAAATAAAACAAAAATTAGTAAATGTCAGCAAAGTTAAATAAAGTTACAAACCATAAATCCAAGCTTCAATACAGTCGCTGTGATCTGTCAAGACTCTTGCTCCTGTTCTTGCCTCTTCTTGATGCACCTACACTGGATATTGAGACGCCAAAACGAAGTCGCAATTTGATAGGCAGGAAACCTAATCTATCAGTGTCCGATTTGTACTAACTTCAAATAAAAAAAAATATAAACAAAAATAGTAAAGACAGAAAAATAAACAAGATATTAATAAATTTTATAAAATTTAGTTGTTTTCACGACGAAACTTTGTAAACGAATGAGCTTATGGCTTTTTGTTAGTTTAAACAAAATTTTTTGTTGTCAAAATGAAAATTCAGAGGCCATGATGGGAAAAAAAACTTTGAAAAAATAATTATAGTATTTAAAAAAATTGAAATGAAATGCGAAAATTGATTTGTTCTGCAAACTTCTAAGTCTAAACAAACACTTAACAAATAATTTTTATTTTTCTTTCAGGTAAGACCAGCATCCTATTAACTCTACTGAATTAGTAACGATTTGTAAGTAAATTGTATTAATATAAAAATCAAGTCAATAATCCACTTTTCTCAAGTCAAAATAGTTAATATTTAAAAAAGAATTTGGAAAATTATTGTTGTATATAAAATTGTTTAAAGCTGCTGAAAATCTTAATATATTTTGAGTGCTATGCTTAAGATGTTTAAGTATAAACTTACGACCATTTTCTGAATTAGATTTTCATTAAAGTTGGTTAAAAGCCAACCACACTTAACAATTTTCGTATTACACCAAACTAATATTTCGTTAAAAACAACAACCAACTCTTAATTGATAAGATTCTATAAGAAAATGCTGCATTAATTTCGTGAGTTTCCCCTAATTAGCCACTAAACGAAGCTTAGCTGCAAAATCCACTGAACGGTGCAAAAAGCAGGAAGTGCAAATAAAATCCTTGTTGAGCAGCTAAAAGAAATCAGCGTTCAATTAATGCTAATCATGTCAACGAAGTTGCCATCGAATGGAGAAGCTGAAGGGCAAGAAGTAAAAGAGGCAGGGGAAGACAACTGCCTGTTAAATCAAGTAAATAACAAACTAAAAGAGGCCAAAACAATTTGTATATGGAATGAGAGCTGTGGAACAGAAGACGATAACAACAGGGAAAAAACACAACAATACGTTGACAATTGTAAAATCCATTTAGCGTAAAGAATAACAAGTGAGAATATAACAGCTCCCAACTGTTATATACTCTGTTTTCCGCAGTTAACTTTTAAGAAGTTCATATGTAGTTTTTATAGCATATTTGGTAAACATTGATTGAAACCGAGTAAACTCTTTAACGCTTTGGCAACAGAGTTTAACAAAGAGATAAACAGCATGCCAGCGGAGGTGCAGCTGTCGGTGCTGTGAAGCAAAGTAGGACCAAAGGGCAGAGAAGGGTAGATGGCTAGATGGGTAGATGGGGGGGTATGGAGGATAACAGAATGAAGCAGTTCCTGATTGCAATGACTATAAAACAATGCCAATGCAATGTAGCACAGTGTACACTGTGCATTTCAGCGCTAATTCAATTATCGCTTATTGACATCAATTTGCAACAGTGCCACGAATTGAAGAGGGCACTATGGTAGAAAGAGAGGGCAAAGGATGGGCAGAGCGAGATAGAGAGAGAGAGAGAGAGAGAGAGATGGGGCTAAGGCTAACCGGGCATTGGCTCTGGAAATATGCGCTATAAAAATAGGGAACAATTCACGGGGTTGCCCTGTGTGTTAGCTGTTAGTTGAAGTGCAATTGACACTTTCTGTGATTTAGTGGAGAACATTTTAGATTACCAAATGCACAACAACAACAACAACAATAGCAACAACAACAAACAAACAAAACAACAACGAATGCAACACGAGAACCCTTCGAATGACAATTGCTAATGCGAATGCAAAATGGAAAATGGAAAAACAGAAAACAGAAAACAGTTGGCAGCAGGTGCAATCATTCCGTGGCTATCCACATATCCAGCTCTACCCAAAGTTGGTGTAAATAATTCAAAAGTGCTCGAGAGAACTCGTAGAGTGGCTTCTGGTTCTGTTTCTGGTTTTAGTTCTGAGGGGAATACAACTGTTGTCGGTCTGTCCCTTTCTCTGTATTGACAAGTGCTTAGTTCTAATTGCATTAGCTCTGATTTATTTGCCCTCACGCATCGTATTTGTAATTCCAGTTAGTTCTTGTGGACCAGAAATTGAGTTATTGTGCACTAGATTAAGTGTATCCAAAAGGGTTTAGCAATTCAATTAGAAAATGGGCAAAAGCGGCACTAATTCAAAAGTCTATCAATGAATAAACCAAACGAAAATTATAAATAATTTATGAACAATTTAAGTATTTCATTTTGGTCGTATTGACATATGTTCGTTTTATATAAGAAAAATGTTGACGTCTGCTGTGAAATTGTATAAATACGCAACGAAACAACAAAATACGACAGCTTGCCAACTAAATACATCAGTTGTTAAGCTTATGTCAATCAAACTCTTCAAAAACGTATAATATATTACTATACTGAAGTCGGGTGTGCGTGACGCGGGTAAATAACTTTGATGTTATTTATCCGATCGTTGTGAAATTTACGCATTCGATCAACATTGATAAAACATATATGTATGTGCACCAAAAATAAAAGCTCTCTTGTGGGTGTGGGAGTATTTTTCGATTTGCGGGGATGCGGGGGGATGTATCTGAAATTTGAAATAAACTTGATCTGCGTATGGCATACAGGAATCTACATGCCAATTTTGGTGTCTCTAGCTCTTATAGTCTCTGAGATTTGTGTGTTCATACAGACGGACAGACAGACAGACGGACATGGGTAGATCGACTCGGCTGTTGATGCTGCTGAAGAATAAATGTGGTCTATACAGTCGGAAATGCCTCCTTCTGCCTGTTACATACGTTTGCAGTACTTTATAATTCCGTTTTAACCCATTTTTAATGGGGACAGGGAGTAAAAAGATGAGCTCAGCTAAAAGGCATATGTGGGAGGTAAGGAAAATGCCTAAGGGTTTATATAAAAATGAAGTTGAAAATCGAAAATCAATATATAATTTGTTTAAAAAGTTTACATTTAAAGAAGAAGTAAAAGAGTATATTAGGTTTGAGAAATGTCCGTCTGTCCGTATGAACGCAGTTTTTTTCCACAGTTTTGAAGCTAGAACAACCCAATTTCGTATACATGTTGATAAATACCATAGGCAGACAGAGTGTTAAGATATCAAATTTAAATTGACGGCGAAATTTGAAAGATTTTACCAAAACTACAACTGCCGCGCTTACTTCTGGCTCCATAAAAAAGCGCAAAAAGAGTATATCGCAGTCTGGTGTATCCGACTGCAACGTTCTTACTTGTTAAAATGCTGTTTGTTATGTTTCTGTGTATATTAAATGAAAACAGCTCTGTTGAGCTGCAAAATAGCTTACGTCCTTGATTCTGAGGTCCTCTTTTTTCATGTAATATTGGAAAACAACATCAAGTTGTTGCCATTAACACACTTAACAACTTGTTACTTTAACCAAACATTGAGTAAACAAAATTGGTTGATCAGCAATTTGCTGTACAGTTAAATCAAACTTAGATAAGTTGACTGCTTAATTAAACATTAAAAAAACTGAGTCTTAGTTTGCCTTGCTTTTACAAACTCTGAATTTCAAAAGAAGTTTTTTATTCCGATCAAGTTGGCGTTGGAATTTTGATTTTGACAAGAAAAGATTTCGTTCTAACTAACAAAAAGCGACAAGCTCATTCAGTCGTGTTCAGTCGTGGCAACACCTAAATTTTATTTTAAATTGTATTTTTTTGTGTTTATTTTTATTATTGAATTTTTTGGATGTCTAACATTTCTGACATCGCCTGTGTTTTGGAATTGGCAGCCTTTTTCTTTCTGCAAGGCAAGAAGCATCATTCTTGGGCGCCTTGTTACCCAGTGTACACTTTGTATCTTAAAACGATGGGACATTGGTTGCTTAAGAACATTATTTTGAGTGTGATTCAAATCCGAAAACAAGGAAGGATCTCAAGGACAGGCGTTAATCAAACATGGAGAAACTGCGTCTTAGTGTGTCTAGCTTTTACAAACGCTGAATTCCACCACAAGTTGGCCTCGGAATTTTCCTCTTGACAACAAAAAATTGCGGTGAAACAAAGAACAAGCTCAATCGTCAACAAATTTCAGTTGTGACCAAAACTAAATCTTATTTTTTCAATCATCTTTTTTGTTCTATTTTTGAACATAGTTTTTGATCGAGCTATGTAAGTTTTATTTCCTGTGCACGCTTGGTACTCTCGTCAATGTCATCAATGTCACTTAGCTTAACGGCGGGTCCTTGGATATTCAAGAACACTATTTTGAGAGTGATTGGAAATTCGGAGTCTAGGTAGAAGCCAGAACAGGAGGTCTTGACGGAATACTACTCAAACATTATGAAACTGTCTAGCTTTTACAAAACGCTGAATTTCAAAAGAATTTTTTTTATTCCGACCAAATCTAAATCTTATTTTTAATCTTATTTGTTTATTTTTATTTTGGAATATTTCTTTCTTGGTCGAACTCGTCTCGAGCGACAGAGAGAGTTGTCAATATTCGGAAACAAGGTGGAAGCAAGAAGAGGAGCAAGAGTCGAGGCAGATTATAACGACTGTATTGAAGCACGAAATAATGTTTGTTAATTTATTTTTACTTTAATGACATATGTATATTTATGTATATTTTTTTTAATAGGTAAATGTTAAAGACGTGCAAAATCGGATGGAGTGGTTTCAGTTAACTAGATTCTTGGCTGCTGCCAGATATGAATTATGATGAAGAACAAGAATATTTCTGGTTGCTGCAACTTCAACTCCTGTGCTATGTTGGGCTTTTGCCACGCCCACGCCCACGCCCACCCTTGCATCCAAGCAATGTTTGTTTCTCCTAAACCTGTAGAACGGGCCCAACCAAATTTGAATTGATGTCAAAACTTGAAAGATTTGAACAAAAATACAATTGCCATGCCCACTTCTGACATCGCAAAGAGGCGAAAAAAAGAGTTTATAGCAGTCGGGTGTAACCGACTGCAACGTTCTTACTTGTTTGTTTTATTGTTGCTGTTAAATAAAGTCAATCAAATAGTTCAATAATTTTCAATCGTGTTTTTGGGGTCTTGTTGACATGTTTAAGATCATTTGTGGAATCAGCCTTAATCAGTTGAATGAACTATTCAACAACCTAGCGTAAATTCCTATCAATCAAAATGTATGCACAAATATGACTGCGCTTTAATCCTAACCTCAATACAATTCCCTTAAGCAACTGGAAAGTCGCACACACACCCAACACTCTGACCCTTCCGACTGCCAAGTTCAAAAGCAACAAGGTCGTCAGGTCTGCGCGCTGTTGACTGAGCTAACCAACCCGTCAGTCAGTCCGTCAGTCTGGCAGTCAGTCAGCTAACCCATCAGTCAGTTGCTCAGGCAGTCATTCATGCAACCCACTGCTGGCATTTATAGTACAAGTGGTGGTATGGTGTCTATAGCGTGTATATCGCGTTTGGCTGCTAGCCGCATTCATCCATCGACTGCCAAGTCAGAGGTTGGTCCTGCTGCACCGCGAATGGGTAACGAGTCCTTTTGGCATGCCTTCACCTTAGCGGCTGCGGCTCCAGCGAAAATACAAACAAAGCTGACGTGCAACAGCAATGAGGCAGGCAGATTGGGGGGAATGGTTGTGCCGGAGGAGTACCAAAAGGGGCAGGACAGCAGCCGCTGGCAACCGCTGTTGAGTAACGTGAGGAGGCAACAGAAGCGAATCCTGATTGCGATACATGTGCGCGGTTTTCAAACTGACAGATTTTTATATGTCTTTCGGTTGGCGTTGCAATTTTTTCTTCCTTTGGTGCAACTGTCGAAATTTCAGTTCAACTGAGATGCACAAACAAGTGAGAAATGTGTGAGTACATGGTGCAAAAAAAAGTATAGAAAATCAACGTTGATTGAAGCCTCATGTCTGAAGATATAAATATTGTATTATAAATGATGTATCGTAGGGGAAAATGTAAGGGATAAACTAATTATATGTGGATTCAATCACTAAAGTACATTTGTAAAGATATGTTCAATGTAAGCATCGTTATTCAGCAATCAATCATAGACTGATTCATCATCATAGACTCAGAACATTTAGAAACTGATAACCATCAATTTAGATTATTACAATAAATATGAATACTACAATATAACACAATAAATAAATAAATCAATATTTTAGTTAAGTAAAAAAAAGTTGATCAATCAATGTCAATCATTTGTTTTCATTTATTTAAATTTTATGAGTTTGCCAACTTTCATACGTATTAAGTTGAAAGTAAACCCATTCGCCGAGTACTACCCAAAAGCAAAGAGCCCTTTTCTGATTACAACCGATCAATCAGAATCAATCAAACCAAAATTCTGGTGCTTTATATGAAATATTTGAATTAATTAAAGTTTAAATAGTTCAAAAAGTGCAATGAAAACTACATGTGAATATAAATCAAAGTATTCATTTTATTCACACATCAATCACAATCAATCATCACTTTAATTTCTGCCAGTGCAGTTGTAGTTTTTCTACTTTGCTCTGCTCGAAATTTCTTGCTGTCTTTTTTTTTTTTTTGTTTTTTTTTGGGTTATTTTGTGGGTTACGCCTCGCTTGGCTATGTTACGGCAATTGCAGCGTTTTATTTCTTCCACAGCTCTCTGTGCTACCCCCTCTGCTCTAACCGTACTCTCCTCCAACGCTCCTCCGCACCCGCATTTGCCGCTCTTAACCCTTGGCTTGTTTGTTTGCTTGTTGCTACAAAATTTGAATGCAAATATGCTTTGAGTGTGTTGGTGTTTTCACTCTCTGTGGGTGTGTTTGTATAAATGTATCTCTGTTTGTGAGAATGTGTGAGCGTTGGGCAATGCGTTTATCCTTTTGGGCCATATACACAAAACGTTTGAAGCTCTGTGGAATTTGTGTCGATTTTACTTTGTTTATGTCTGGGCGAGAGTGTATAAATGAAATTCATTTATTTGCCTTTTTTACGGACTTGGTTGCCTTTTCTCGGAGTTGTTGAGCATTTTCCTCGAGACAAATTAACGTCATTCGAGCGGCAAATAAGAAAATTTTACTGCCAATGCTGCAGTCACAGTTCTTCCAGCAACAACCCACTTGACCCCATTCCTTGGCAAATGCATCAAATGTCAAATGCAGCCAGGTTTACCGGTATAAAAAGGGTTTTCCTTACTTGAGTTTTACTTTAGTTGAGGTTTCCTTGGCTTAATTAAGTATATACTTTATGCTGAGTGATGTTCAGCTTCCTGTGATCAGCGCAAGAGATGCAGGAAGTCATTAAATTGCTGATTGGCAAATAAGTCATAAAGACGATAAAGAAAAAAAAAACATAAGCTAAATATCAAAAGAAAAAAAAAAATTTCAACAGCGGAAACGAGAAACAAGTCCCTAGGGAGTCCTGCCGACTGCGACCCTGACAGACTGCTGCGTGTCAACTGCGGTTCATTGACAATTCAGGCGATTGGCTGCCAGCTCCCTAGCCTCCCGCAACCCTCCCGCAACCCTCCCTTAGCATGTCACTGAGAAATGTCAGCTATGTAAAAGATATGTTGCTGATTTATTTGCGCGCACAACAGAAATTACGCATACGACGCGTACTGCAATTGAAATATGAGCCAAGAATTTAAATTGAATTTTTAAAATTATCAGCGCCACCCACTTGAACTCCACCCTTACCTTATAGAACTGAAAACTTTTTGCTTTTAATCAGATGCAAATGAGCCCCACTTGAGCAGGTTCTTTTTTTTAATGATGGTTATTTGTTGGATAACAAAAAGTTGTGCCAAAATTATTGAAAATTAAATTTCATGTAATTCGTTTTTTGCTTTTACTTTTACTTTGACGTAGATGAAAGATATACCGGTTAGGCATGTAATTTGCAGTTAGAGTGCTGTGTTTGAAGTGTGTGTTAATATTTGATTAAAAACAAGAAGAAACAGCTTTATTGGGTGAGTTGAAATAACATGTACATATCCTTGCACACGAGTTTTATTTTATACAAAAACTGAGTTTTTAGCTGATTGGAGACAGAGAGCTTTTAGATTCCGCATTTTGATATTCCAATTTTACTCAATTAGAAACAGCTGCAAGTCTTTTAACAACATACTCTTCTATTGACCGTTCCCACGATAGTTTTCAGATTTACTATGCCGATTTCAAAACATGATTTAATATACCATATTAATGGCATTTGCGTTATATGTTTTCAAATGAGGTTTTACGGATTTCAGCCAAATAAAATCATCTTATTGCCATTTCTGTTATCAATAGTTTTCTTAGATATAAACAATTGTTTAATTGAACTGCAGTCAAGTCTTTTACTAATAGTTCACAGCTGGCTGAGCTAATAAATTGCAGACATGCCACAATTAAGTTTAGGTTATCGATATACAAATTGAATTGTTTGTTAGTTTCAGATCTCTTAAGCCGCTTCAAAATGTAGCTCTATGCTGCTGTTAAATTTTAAATTAACCGACATTGTTTGCGATTTGAGCTTCGATTGGCAAATGCAGAGCGGAAAAGCTGATTTACAGAGCCATTGTCAATTAGTTTGACAGTTTAATGCAAATAAACCTTTAGCTTCAAAATGCGACCCGCAAGGCAAATGAACTTCGCATTCGGCTGAAGTATAAAGTTAACGGCAATTTCAACGCGAGGACGTGAGAACGCATTAATTGGGCTAATTAAATGGATGTGGACTGAAGTGTGTTGGGTAGTTGGTAGACGTCTGTTGGCTGCTGGCTGCTGGCCAACTGACTTGCTGGCTTTAAGTTTAAAGCGCCCGCAGCGGCAGCAGCTGCTGCTGCTGCTCAATTACCAACCCAAAAATTTCTATCAACCAAAAATGGGCGATGACAAAGTGAAAGTGTACAAAAGATGGCAACATACAAAAATTGCCATCAGCCTGACACTGATATATCTTAAAACTGTGCTCAAGTCAGCCAGCTGACGGTTTTTATATACCCTGTAGCCAAATGCTTAGAAAGGATATCATAAAGATTTTCAAAAATCAACTTTGATAGCATAATGATCGTAATGATGGGATAAGCATGCTTAAATGCCATATGCAGATCCATATTTATAGTGTTGCAGCCTAGATTTTGACAGATTCTAGTCTCTTATTTGAGCTTATTCTGTATGTATTTATATCTTGAGTAATTCATAGTGATTCATGGATCATAAACACAGAAGATCTTCAAGAATCTGTGTGCATGTTAAATCAGAACATATGTTGCTTAGAATCTATAATCTATGTTAACACCATCGATATCTCAAGTATCTCAATCCGAATAACCCATGATTTATAGAGCAACAGCTTATAATCAGGGCTATTCTCGTTTCAGTTTTCGAATGAATTCCAAATAAATAGATATGAGGTACTTTTGGGAGTGTCTTAAAATGATTTGAATGAATAAGTGATTGAGGAACTAGGGATTGTTATTGTATCCATATCTTTAAAAAGTATTCTACACACTTTTCTGAAGAAGTAATTCGAGAGTGCAATTTAGAACAGGGCTGAATAACTATTTTTTCACAATTTATTTCTGTTTTTAACACTCTACAATAAAATATTTAAAATCTTATTAAATAGTATCTACAACTCGAGCACTCTCCACTCAAACATTCCTGTTTGCATTGTCTACATTGCGAGAGATGAAAAATGTATATAGATATTAATGCGCAGCGCGAAGGAGCTGCATTTTGGAGACATGGACATGGCCTTTAAGAAATTGCAACCCATGCCCAGGGCTAACTTGAGATTACTTGAGCTTGAGCTTGAGCTTGAGCGTGGGCAGCGATTTATTGAGTCAGCTCTAGAAATTTTTTGGTAGTAGTTTTTGGACAGCTTTCAGCTCGCTGCAAGTTGTTGTTGTTGTTGTTGATGTGGCAGCTGCAGCTGCTGCTTTTGTGACCAAAAATTGTTTGTCCTTGCGAGAGTTTATTGAATTGAAAATGCATTATGCTCCGAAATGAAGCAAGGAATTGAATTGAAATATATAAAGAGAAATATATATATTGATACGATCAATATTTTAATAATAGACTACAGGTAACAGATGGCAAAAGAAAGAGAAATCTTTGGCGAAGTTTTAAGTCCGTTAATATTATGATGAGATATTAAGTAGAAAAGCAGTTTTCAATACGTTGAAGAAAACTTAATTTTATAAAAATCCAATTATTCTTAATGATATATAAACATTTCGTTACGTACTTTAAGCTTTAGCTAGTTGACGTTCATGTTTAGTAAAAATAATTTGTTTTAATTGCAATTGGCTTCTGGAGATTCTCTTTTTAATAAGTTTTCTGGTATACATAGATTAAATATGCTGAAACTAAGAAAATCTCAGATTGCTTTTCCCACTTCTGTATCAAACCATTTTAACACCGTTTACATACATCATATCTATATAAAGACCGCATTTTCGATGCAGACAGATTAGCCTATAGAATGTTTTAATTAAATTTAAAAATAAATTCCATTAATATGTTTTTTTGTTGTTGTTTTACAAATAATTCCACTTTTATTTGATGCCATTTGCCATGAAATTTATAAATTATTTGTATCGGCTGCATTATTTTTAAGCTGTGTGCTGCCCTTTTCATGGATATTTTGTCATTACGAATATGTATATGTGACATTTTGCCTACGGTCAGACAGACAGGACATGAAGGACAGCCAGTTGGGGTCCTGGCCATATCATTTGAGTCCTTTTCAATTATATGTCGCACTAATTACACGCTTTAAGCCGCCGCCGGGCTGAGGCCGTAATTAAATTCAAGCGTCAGCCAGAGGACATTCAGGACAACAGGCACTGGCAAAGCCAGAGCCAGTGCCACAGCCAGGACGACATTGTAAATTTCTATTAAGCGAAAATTCCCTAAGCTGATTTTGATGTCTGGCTGTCAGTCAAGCGTTGAGCAACAACAACAAACACAACACAAAAAAGAAAACCGCAGGCATAGCAGCAAAAATAAAAGATATAGAGTATGATAAGGGGAAGGGCCGAAGGGGGTAGGCAGCGAGACGAGCGCATAAAATTTGTATAATGTTTTCAAAAATCCAACGCGAGGTCTACGAACAAATTTTTTTGGGGCAAGCTTTTAATGCGCACAAAAAGGATTAAGTCACTCTAAACAAGAGAAACGCAAGGAGATGGAGATGGAGATGGGTGGGAGAAGAAGACAGAGGGGTAACATATGTACATATGTATGTATGCAAATGGCGAGCCAGAGACGTAGGCGTGGCATGCCTTGGAAGTGTATAAGGGGGGCTGGCAGAGACAGAGGCGGCGACAGAGGCGAAAGCAACTGCGGCGCGAGAAGCATACGATTTACATACATTTAAATTTGCATGCCAGGACATGCCGCCAGCAGGTTTTGCAAAGTGATGGGGAAGAGGCAACGGGGTTGTTGTATGTATAAAGGGCGTTTTAAGGAGCCACACGTATTCCAATTTACACGCGCGTTCGACAGGCGACAAACATCATTAAGCGGCCAAAGAGAGTCGCTTTTACTCCGCTTCTAGCTGAAAGTCTGCACCACGTTACCCATGTCCTGCCGACATCAGGACATTTGTTGATTTGCTGACGGCAAAAAATATAAAAAATAGCACAAGAATCACACACAAATTGATTTGCGTATTGCTGGAAAAATGGCAAGGTGTGAGTGCTGTTGGAAGGGCAGGGTGGCTGAGGAGGGGCAACAGTCACAGTCGCAGCAACTGCAACTGACAGCAGGAGTAACGCACGTAGCTGCTAAAACTCCCCCCTTCCCAATCTGCCCACACCACACAACTCTCTCCACTCATGAGTTTTGCTTAAACAAGCAAACACACTTCGCTTCCACTTCCCCTGTCCCCAACATCCGGGCCTGGCTTAAGTGGCTGCCACTGCCATTTCATTTCTTTTGCAAATTGATGTGATGTGCACATGATATGACAGCCCAGCCACAGCGAGTCTTTGCCAAGTTACAGGCAGTGGCAATGGCAGTGGCAGTGGCAGAAGCAGAGGCAAAGAAGCTCAGTGCTAAGGGCGAGCGCTGCTAAGTATGCTATGTTTTTTTTATTATTATTATTTTGGTGTCTGTGTGTGTGTGTTTTGCCGCTGTTGCTGATGCGATTGTAATTGTGCGATTTACTGTGTGTGTGAGGCAGGAGGTGTGTGTAATACTTATATAGACGACTGCTGTTGTGATAGCTACTAATTAGATTTTATGTAAATGGCAATAATGGTTATTTAGGAGTAGCTAAAATGGGTTTTTTTCCTAAAGCGAGCAAATAGATTTAACCTGTTGTTTAACTCTAATTTTCTTTAACACTTGATATCGACTTTGATATAATAGTTTAGAATTTAATTATGATATGTGTATTGAATATGTTGCTTGTTCTTTTTTTAAAGCTTTGAAAAACAAATGTGTTCACACAGGCGGACAGACTGACCGGCAGATAAGTAGGAAGACAGATAGACAGTGAGATACAGAGGCAAATAGACAAAGAGATAGAGAAACAGATAGACAATCAGACAGATATACACAGACAGAGACACAGTTAGAAAGATGGACGGACAATTTCCAATCCCAGTATACTAACATTCACTTTTCATCTTTTGCATAAGAAATTCACTTTTAATGAAAGTATGTAGTTATTTCTTTTATCTTATTTTTATTTTGTTAGTTAAATTTGTACGCCTGTTGGCCATTCTTTTAGCTACGTTTTCTTTTCAGCCCCCTTGGTTCAACCCCTGCGCTGCTGTCCAACGGAAAACATGTTCCATCTACCAAACAATAACGTTTGCAGCCCTCGAAACACTCGAGGCACTATCAATACACGTCATTATAATTAGGCCATTTGATGGCGTTGCGGACGAAACAAAAACCGGCTCATTATAACACTTTTCGCTGACCGACGTTGGCATCGCCCCATTTGGGCCAAAAGAACCGCCCCCCAATCCGAAATCCGAACCCCACTTCGACAGCAAGTTGAACTTTTGCTTTTATATTGCTTTCTTTTTGCTTGTTGACTGTCTTTCAACTTCAAAAACAATACAACCAACATTTGCAGCATGTTTTCTTTTCTTATGCGAACCCAGCAACACCTGATTCCTCCCCCCAAATAGCTGTTAGAGCGGATTCCCCCCTCACACCTGGCTTGCATGGCTTTTGTCTGCATTTTGAGCGGCCGGCGGGCATTTAATTCCCTTTTTGCCAAAAAGTTTCCTTTTTGCTTGTCAACGGAAAGCGCTCTAAAAAGAAAAAGCGTCTGCTTGAACTCACGAACAGGACTCGAGAATACCTCCGGAATGTTCGACTACATCAAACAGGAACGACAAAGACGATGCCAAGGACATGTTGTCAACCATTCAAGCGACCAATTTTTGCGTGGCCCCAGGCTATCTCTCACTCCCTCTCTCTCTCTGTGTTTCTCTTTCTTACACAGCTCTTGTTATATATTCATTGAGTCCATTGTCCAGATTTGAGACTGAGACTACCATCGTCTGCAATTACGTTTATTATATATTAAATTTCAAATTAATGTGCATGTTTGCTATTGTACTTTAAACATTTCGCAGTAAGGATCATTCGCTTGAACAAAAACACATAAATTATAAACATTTGGTACAAATTTACATGAAATTGTAGACGAAGGCATATCCAACAGTTGTAATACCCTTTGTTTTTATTTAGTTATAAGTGACAAGAATTAATTTTAAATTTATTTTTGATGTTTTATTTAAATTTATATTTCACTGAGAAAGCTAAAGTAAGTTTCTAAGTATATAAATAATAGACTGCTTAACTGCTTTTCAAAAAGAATGTATATTCATTTTAAAAACTTCTCATTTCAAAAGAAATTTTGTGTTTTTTTTATACGTGTGGCCTCCAAGCTGAGCTTTTGAAACGGGTGCTGCATAAGAAGCTGTTCATGTAGCTCAAACCAGGTCTCAGCTCCTTCGTTGACAACCGTGCACATTCAATCAAACTGCTGCTGAATGAGTTTAGTGATGAAACAGCACAGACATAGAATGGTGTGCACAGATTTATTTTAGTATATTTTCAAAATATCAAATAAGATTTACAAACAAAATAAGAAATAAGAAAATATTGCCCTGTACCGAGTTTCAGTCTGGCACCATACCTTGTGTTTGCTTAAACTGTTTGGGAATTGTAAGCAACACACTAAAAATAGCTAATTTTTGAATTTCGTGAATAGAGTGGCCTGCTTTGAACAAACCATTTTGTTGGGGATTGCCCAACAGTGTTGCCAATGCAGCTCTTTTTGCACTTTTAAGTTAAACTTTTTTTAAGATTCGATTGCCGGAAAACTTTGAGGTGGCATGAAATGTAGCTTTTTAATACTCTTGCAGAAACATTTTGATACGAAATGTGTAACACATTGTAGAAGAAGCATCCGATGCCTTAAAGTATATGTATTCTTGATCAATATCCACAGCCGAGTCGAACTAGCCATGTCCATCTGTCTGTCCGTCTGTAAATATGCAAACTAGTCTCTCAGTTTTAAAGATAGCTTGATAAAACTTGGCACAGATGCTTCTTTTTGCTGAATCGGCTAGATCGGGCCACTATAACATAAATCTGCCATAGGAACAATTGGTCGAAAGTTTGTTTTTTCAAGAAAACTTGAACAAACTTACCAATTCTGGGGCTTAGCATTATCTATTATCATAATTTCAGTATATCTTATAGCTGTCATATTAACAATAGGTTGAAAAGCAGTTATATGAAAAACCATTCTGGAATGGTACATATTTTCAGCAGGTAACTTTTCCTTCTTTTTTTTATGTATTAACATAGGGTATCCTATAGTCAATTCATTTCGAACAATTATAACATTATTAAGTGTTCTTGTTCTATTTAATTTTTGTATGTTTCTCTCCGTCTTTTCGGTTTCTGAATTTCTTTTGTCGTTACCTTTCGTGTTGCTTTTGTTTTTGTGAAAAGTTTATAAAATTCTTGCACTACATAAAACTTTATCCGCCGTATGCAGCAACAACAACAGTTAAAGCAACAACAACAACAACAAATATAACAACAAGTTTTGATTAAGTTTCGTGCCCGCCGCGGCAGCTTTTGCTCATTTCCTGGCTCATCCTGGCTCCTCCCTCCATCAACCCCCCCAACCTCCAATGTTGCGCTACAACAAATATCCCTCGAGTTATGATGCTTAATTATATCAGGCTGAACCGTTAGTCCGTCCCCACATCGACTACGCCTCTGTCTCCTCCGCTGCCTGCGCCGCTGCCTGCTCCGTTCTGCTGATCATCATCCTTGTTGCGCACGTGCGTTTTAAGTAGCCAGACGCGCGAGCTCTGATTTATGTTGTCCAGGACCTCTCCCCTCCGCCATGCCCTCGATAGAAACAAACACAAGTATTGCCGTTCCATGAATGCATATAATGAGCTCTATCCTGTGTGGAGTTTCTTTTCTTTTGCGCATTTTTAATGTATTCTGTATTCAGCTGTAAACTAGCCCGCGGCCTGGATTTGGTCAGGATTCGCCATAGTTACCAGTTGCGTTCAGCCCAAGGACCTGCGGCGTGTAGCCAACATTTCTACTCAAAAAGGACATGAGCTCTTATTGTGCCCACTGGCGGCATCGGTGGCGGCTTTGAGAGCATTAAAGTTGCTTATAAAAAGATACAGTTTGAAAATAAATATATATATATATATATATTATATATATATATGTTGTAGGAGTTGCTTAAGTACAATTTGTATTCCCATTTTGTTTGTTCCTTTTGCCCAAAACATAAATCTTTCATGTGCTTTGCTTTGATTGTGACTGACATCTTTGCCCCTGGGCATGTCCATGTTCCCCCTGCAGAGTGTGAAGAAAGCGCTTCTCAGAAAATCTTTCTCATTTGATTACAATTTGACAATAATATTACAAAGAAAATAAGCTGGAAAAATGTCTCTTAAGGTCACATAATTGTACAAACTGTTATATTGAATGTTCATAAAATTCTTTCTAGCTTAAATGTTTAGAAATATTTTATTAATTCTTCGTTTTTCTTTTATATTTTCAGGTAAGCTGAGGCTTCATGATGATTAAATGATCTGCACAACAGTTCTGAGAATTAAGGTAGAAACTTAACACATTTTAAAAGTTTTCAAAATCAGACAAGTTGTTTAACACTTTATATGGAATCATCTCATTTCAATCATATTGTTTACTTACCCGAAGTACAACCTGTTCTGTTCTTCAACAATTTGTTAGTGAATCTGTTTGACAAGTCTTTAAACTTGATCGTTTAAGAAAAACATGTGAATTCGATCCGCCAAATCTTGTAGGCTGTGTAAGCGAAAACATTTAAGACGAATTCGCATTCACAAAATCTTGTCGAAAGTCGAAAGCAACATCAGTCTTTGCATCGTAACTTTGTTATGTGTTATAGCAGCCAGCTCTACACTTTGATCGCAAATGCGCAGTTATATAGCAAACAGCTGCTGAACATGATCAATATCCACTTTGCCTTGGTATAGCATTTCTCTTATCTTATTCTCTTAGTTATTCTTCTAGTTTAATCAGCTCCCCCAACAAGTTGTTTGAAACTTTCAAGCCAACAAAACACAACAGAGAAACTTTAAGCCAACTTTCCTGGCTCCCTCCCTTTACCCCCCTCCTCCCTACCCAATAAGCAGCCCGCATATTGCCACCATTCCTCATTGAAACTCATAAAAACAACAAGCGCTTGTTGGTCGTTTTCAGCACCCCTTTTTGAAGAAAAGTTTTTGGTCTACCCCCTTTTGCTTTTGGTAGGCCTCTGCATAATTTCAACAATTAAAGCACACAAATGTGCAATTTGAACAATTACTTCAACTTCCGAATGGCATAAGGAGCATACTTGAGCAGGGGGAGCACCACAGCAGTCGACCACGCCCACTGCTTACAAAGTTGGCCCGCCCAGCTCAAACTTAAATCCCTTTTACATTTAAATGAGGCAGTTGCTGCGAACATGAAATTATTTAGCAACCGCACAAAATTTGCATAATGTAAGGACAAGTAGATCTAAATTTGAAAATTTTTTAAATATTTAAATAAAATATAAAAATTAATATTTGTTTGCAAATGGAGTTGGGTGCCATACACACATACATTGTTAACATTTTTAATTAAATAAACAAGCGACGAGAAGTCAAGGGAATTTACAGTTGTTGTTGTTGTTGTTGTTGTCGTTGTTGTTGTTGCTGTTGCTGTCGTTGTTGTTGTTGTCGTTGCTGTTGTCGAGTTATTTTTCCGGCTACAAGCGCCGGACGCAGCGCATCCGTTGCAATGTGTAACGGCGTGGTGCTCGGCGTGGCAAATGGGTAAAATAGTAGAAAATAATATGAAAAGGTCGCCAAAGAGCTGGCAAAAGAAATGGCTGAGCGAGGCGACCACAGAACAACAGGAGGCGACAACAGCAACAACAACAGCAACAACAACAACAGCAACAACAACAGCAACTTGTACAACAACAACAACAACCGCAACAACAACTTATACAACAACAACTCGTAACGCGAACTCGACTCCATTGAACGTGAACTGACATTAGGGATTAAAAGCGCAGTATTTTTTCCGGCTCTACAATTGCTGCTGCTGCTGCTGCTGTTGCTGTTGATGCCTGTTTTTTCTACCCCTTCTACCCCTCAGCTGCTTCTTCTTTTTTTTTACAGCCCCAACTGGCAACAATTTCATTTTCCATTCAACATTTCGCATGCAACTGCAACGTGAAGTTGTTGCTAAAAACATTCGCCGGATTCATTAGTGATTTTCCTTTTTTCCATTTCTCTTGTTTTTTGCTCCTTTTGTTGTTGTTTAGGTATTGCTGCAGGATATGTCGAGCAGGCATTGTTATTGTTGCAGCCATTTGTTTTATTTTTTTTTTTTGTTATTTATTTGTATTTGTATTTGTGCTGTATTTTATTCCGTTTTTTTTTGTTTTGTTTTTTTTTTCTTCAGCGGCTACGCGCGTATTTGTTTGCTCATTACACACGTCATCATGTCAACCGCCAGTGGCCATGTCCTTTCTCCTTACTCCCTTCTCTTTCTGTTTCTATTGGGACCTGAGTCCTGGTTTTATTCTGACATACATATGTTATGCTCTGCTGTGGAGCAAAAAACGTGGAACGCTGTTTGCAAAACAATTGCAAGCGATGAAACAATTGGTTTAGATTGAAGAGCAACGAATTGGTTGGGGAATATGGGGGTTTGGAACCAGTGTGCAGCATATGCAACAAAAGGTAGAATGATATAGTGGTTGCTTATTTGTTGCTATTCGCATATTGTTGTATAGCTAAAGGACGCTGTTCGTATTTTGATTAGATGCTTTTCATTGAAGAAAATTAAAGTAAATTTGCAAGAAACTCAATTAAAAAGAATTGGTTTAGATGAAATTGAAGAATTTCTTAAAGTTAGAATTTGAAAAGTTAGCTGACATACAACTTTTAGGTATAGACTTTGTTAAGGATCTCTAATCATCCATCTAATTGGTCATATTTTGTCTCAGACGTATTTCAGCTTTCTTTTTCAAAATCTTTCAAGAAATAACATGACTTTCTGATGTTAAGTTAAAGATTCAATCTTTAAATTTGTTTCATAAATTGAAAATTACACGTTTCTGCAATATTCCAACTTTTCAGAACTAAGATTCATAGAGAACATCAATTTTATAAATTTAAGAATGCAACCTTAGCTTCACATTTTCCTTCCCAATTTGTTCAACATTCGATTTTCGTAAGTTTTACTTTGGTTTGACCCAATTCGAATAGCAAAAGATTTTCATTTCATTCTGTTTTGCGTTTGCATCCTTAAAGGAATGTTCATTAGCTACAAGCAAGCAGCAAAGATATTCTTGGCTCATTTATCAGCAGCATCTCCAACTGCAGAAAAGCAAGAATTTCTTTTTACACAATTTCACAAACAACATTTGCTAAGCCTTTTGCCTTTTGGAGCTGCTGCCGCGCAAAATACACACGAACCTAAACTCGTTAAGAATCGCACACACACACACACACATATACTCAGCAGCTCTGATGTGTGCAGGAAGAGGAAGACATGGAAACGGAAATCCAGCTTTTTAGCAAATTCGTACACTTCATTATGGGAGGAAGCCCCCAGAAAAAAAAAAGAATCGAAAACGAAAACAAAACGCGGCTGGCAACCAGAAATGAAAAGCTTTCAAATGAAACGAATGAAAATCGCATTGGAATTCAGAGTCAGAGCCGAAAAAACGAACAGAGAGAGAGAGACTGAAGCCAAAGGACTACAACTACGCGAAAGTCCAAGGAGTCTAAACAGAGTCCTAACAGTTTTGTGCACCTCATGGAAAATGTAAATAAAATTCCATGGCGAAACATTTTGCAATTACAGAGCACGAGACTTTCCCAACTCCAACTCCAACTGCAACATTTTCCTCGACTCCAATAGTCATTAAATATTAAGCGAGAGAGGTGAGGTAGGCAGACGCAGTAGGTGGAGGTGTTGGGGGGAAACGTCTCTGTTTGCCTCTGCGAGAGCGAAAGTTCCCCAGTTGACGCCCTGTGGGTGGCTTTTTTGGGTGCTGCTGTTTTAATACTCTATGTGCAATGAGAAAAAGAGGGTATCCTTAAGGCATGTAAGTGGTAGATACGCGCAATCCCGATTCTGAAAGAACAAATTTACTATTTGTGTATTCGAGAGATTTGTCGAAAGCCGAGAAAAACTTTAAAACCAGCGGAAGAAACAGTTTAGCGTAGAAAAGTTTTCCTGGTCCACACCTTTTTTTAAAATTTGTCCCTATACCGCTTATGTTTTTAATTTGAAACTGTTAAGGAATTGGGATTGGATTTTGGTTATTTAAAATCTAAACCGATTGAAATCAATCAAACTTACAGTTAGTTCACCGACTTCTTAATCGAACATTAAAAATCTGAGTCTTAGTTTGCCTTGCTTTTACAAACTCTGAATTTCAAAAGAAGTTTCTTATTCCGATCAAGTTGGCCTTGGAATTTTCATTTTGATAACAAAAAATTTCGTTTAAACTAACAACAAGCAATAAGCTCATTCGTCTACAAAGTTTCGTCGTGAAAACAACTAAATTTATTTAAAATTATAATCTTATTTAATTTTCTGTGCTTATTTTTATATATATTTTTCTTCTGTGCGGTATTTCTGTTAACTGCCCATCAAATAGCGACAACGTTTCCAATATCCACTGTAGATGCATCAAGAAGAAGCAAGAACAGGAGCAAAAGTCTTGGCAGATCTGAAGCGACTGTACTGAAGTTTTATTTATATTGAACTTTTAGTTAATTACAGTTTCTTTGCTAGATCTCAAGTTAATCAAAAAGGACATCGCAAATATATGTTTGATCATGAATTAAATTGCTTTGAACAACGGAGCTGCCTTCAGGGTTACAAACGAGCTGTGGAACAGGACAAGATCTTTTGGGAAATGTACAATATACAATTGGATGTCAACTGAACTGGACTGAACCAAACCGGAGATATCTGTGAAAATACATACTTTGTTCATCAATGTCTTCAAAATTGAATTACAACTTTTTATTAAAATGAAAAACTAAAGATAAAAGTTCATATTGAATATATCTGAATTGTCGGGAAACGATCTGCTAGCAAAGTGTTGATAGTTCTGCTTCATAGTATAAGTGACTTTTAATAGCTTTTGTGTATCTTAGATCTGTTACAGGGCATCTGCCAGTCTAGCACTTGTTTTCAAACGTAATTTTGTTTATTTTTTGCTGCGTCTTGATTCGTGAAAATGTCGCGACGCTTTTGCTTTGCTTTGCTTTTGTTTTGTTTTGTTTTAACGGCGTCTGGTCGCCTTTTTGGCCAAATCGTCGCTGCAAATTACAGAAATTAAAGCTAACGAAGCGCGAACATTGCCAACATTTCGCTTGACAACCTCCGACAACTCTGCAGACATATCGCACACATTTTTAACACCCACCCTTCTTCCGCTTCTTGCCCCCTCTTCGCACTTTCTTAGTGTTGCTGCAGAACACCCAAGCAAATCAGTTACACGGCAGGTGTAAGCCAAGGCTGTGTGGGTGGCCCAAAAACCCTTCAGTGCGCCTGCTTCACAGTTTCTCAGCACTTTTCCTTAATTTTCACGGCATTTTCTTTGGCTTTTGGCAAGTTTTTCACTTGGCCAACTTCTTTTCGCGTGTCGCACTCCTTGGAGTTCTCCAAAAAAAAAAAGGAAAGGATTAAAAGTTAAATTCCCATTTTGTGGCAATTAAATTAGCTGGCTAAAAGCTTAAGTACGTGTGCAGGCTAAAAAATGATCGACCCAGTTAACAAACTGGTTTCTAAATATACAAAATTGAGATTTCAAATTCAAAGAAATCTTTTCTTTATTATTTACCTTGCCTGATTGTTCGGTTAGCTTAAGAAAAACAAAAATTAACAAAATAAAAAGACTTTCCGTTTAAAAATCTGTTCAGTTTTGACTAGTTTTTTTTTACTCCAAGGAACTTAATTTATATGGGATAACATTTTATAGAAATTTCTCTTTATACTTCTTAAATAATTTTTGTTTTTTTCAATTTTTCATTGAATTATGGGAACTGCAAGATAAAACTAGCATCAAAGTGCTAAATCATAATAATTGTATTTAATTATATTTATTTTAAATAAAGATTCGGCACTTCTTACATATAATAATAAAATGGGTTTCCTAATAAGCTGATCAGCTAACTTAAGAGAAGGATCTAAGTGGTTTTTTTCTTTAATAACCAAGGACCGCAATTCCTTATCAAAATTCCAATTTTTAAATATTTATTCTATCTGACATAAGACATAAAAAGTAAGAACTTAGTTGCAGTCGGCTGCATCTCAGAAATACGCATACTCAGCACCTGTTCCTCAGCTAAAATCAATAAAATAAATATCAATAAGCCAGCAAGTTGGAACTTGCCAGCTACCGACCGCTAAATACTCTGTTCCCAGTGTAACAGCTTTTCTGTGAACATGCCAATAAAGAGGATAACACTTTTATGATCTATACTAGAGTTGTACAATGTACTTCATTTGAAGGAATAAGTTCAGTAGTTCCGTTTTTGCTGAATGAACTAGTTGGTAATATAATTCGTTTAGTTCGTTCAGTCGTTTGATCCTAATGTCGTTTCTAAAGCTTGTTAAGTTGTTTAGTTCGTTCAGTGCATTAGATCTTTCAACTGCTTCGTTCTTTCGGTTCTTTTGCTCGTTCAGTCGTTAAGTTCGTTCAAATAGCATAAAAGACTTAAATGGCCAACAAGAAAGCATGAACTATAAGAACTACAATCAGGGATAAAGTTCCTTCGTTCAGTTTGGAGAATAGTTCAATTGAACTTGTTGTGAACAAACACGAACACGCCCAAGACTTTTGAGCATTAACTCAATATACTCTATTCTGTTTGGAAACAGAGTACAGAAAGCAACTTGAGAATAATACTCAACATCTGCTCAGTTCTGTGCGCTGTACCAAAAACTCAGCATCTGCTTTGCATGGACAGTTGCCAAACTAAAGCAATGGCTTAAACGAATGTGGGGAAAGGGAGCAGCGCAGTCGGTAAGAAGCAGCAGCAGCAGCAGCAGCAAGTCGAATTAAAATGAAAACACCAAACATAAATAAATAAAACAGTCGGGCACACACTCAATTACCCAACGAGGGCTACTATGGATCGCAGAGGACGCGGTATACCTGAGAGTCAAGTTGTTGCTGCCACAGCGCTGCCTCAGCTGCTGCTGCGGCCAATGCTACCTGTGCAGACAGCTGCCTGCTGCTGCGAGGGCGCGTGGCAGCAGCAGTAGCAGCAGCCTCATGTCTCATTAATAAACGAGTCGAGTTGTGTGTGTAGAGAGTGCGAGGGGTCGGGGGGCAAACACACGCACAGGTGTCAGACGGCGCTGCCTCAGTTTTTGCCGCCACCTTGTGTAATATAAGAAGACGTTGCTGCTGCTGCTGCTGCTTCGTTATTTGCCGCCTTTGTTTTGCTACGCTCATTCGCCCGCCGCGGCTGCTGCTGCTGTTGCTGCTGACGCCAGCAGCGCACGTCGCCGCAACGTCGCAGCTCTCTCTCTGCCTTTAGCTTGCGCTCTTTTTCTCTCGCCTTTGTAGACTTTACACTTGTAGAGTATCTGCCGTTATCTACGTGCGCACGTTTGTTTTGGCCGGCAGCCAGCGTTCAGTTTCGTTTTTGTTGCTTTTTCTCTTTGCCTCACCTCACTTTACTCTTCATCTCTCTTTGTCCTTTGGAGCGTTTGCCGTGCGTATTGTTTCGCTTTGCTCGTTTTAGTCAAACGCCAAAAATAAATCTCATGCATACAAAATTCGCATAGGCGACAATTTCAACTCTCTCCCCTCTCTCTTTTTTTCGGTTTTGCCAACATTTTCATTATGCTGCGTACTAGACTCAAATTATATCTATGAATATTTTCAGTTTTCAGTTTTCCAGCCTTTTTGGCTAATTAATGTCTAGTTTGTCTGTGACCCAAATATATCGTGATACTTTTAATGTTATTCGGAACATTAGCGTTGATAGTTTTTGGCTGAACTTGAAATAGTTTGCCCACATTCACATCTGTAAATCATCTACATCTGTCTGCTTTTCCTCCTCACCAACATCCTCTAGGTGAGACAAAGGGGGAAATAAGATCAACAAGTCAATTTGTATTGCATTGTGGAAATTCGGTTGGGCAAATGTTTTGGGTGTTTAGATTATACAAATACTGGCGCTGCTTAATGGTTTAGCTAGATCATATGTATGTATATATGTAGGTACATATAATTAGTATGTGTGTATTGTTAGATCTTTATAAATTTATTTGTCCTAATTAGAAATCAAAGCATAAATATTAATGCATAGATTTGTAAATTTTCTAACCTATCATTCCTTGTCATTACTCTGTTAAGAAAATTAACGGAAATTTTTTAAATCTTGGACTTACTTGATTTTAAGATCATATAATAGTAAACTGACATGCGTAAACTGACGTCGTACATAAATATGAATGAAGGTACAAATTTGCTTACGTGAATTATGCAAGTTTAAATTTTCCTGATTTATATGTAGTAAGATTTTGGAAAACATGTTAACATAAATACATGCATATATTACTTAATTTGTCATATCTGAGCATAAGAAAACTTAATTTTCAACAGATTGTTCCTATGAATGCTTTAAGTCTTAAAGTTTAAGATATAGTTGTCCGATTATTATAAAATTTATTCAACATTTAAAAAACATTTTAAAGCACAGAATAGGTGAGTTTGGTTAATATGATTTGAGAAGAAAAAAGTTTTTCATACAAAAACATATTTTTTATACAAAAACATGTTTTTCAACCGATCCCCGTCAGCGATTTGAATTAAATTTGGTCAGCATATATAAAATGTGCTCAAACTTGGGTAAAATGAGTTTGGTAAAGTTATCTTAAACAATTAAGAGTTGTTCTTACAAAAAACTCAGTTCTGAAACGATCGTTCATATGGCACCTATATGTCCGTACGTACTAACTGAAAGAAACTGATGAAAGAAGAAGCATATGCGCCAAGTTTCATCAAGATAGCTCTTGAACAGAGTCGTGAAACACGCAAATAAACAGATGGACAGACGGACATACGGAAAGACGGACATGGCTATTTCGACTCGACTGTTGATGTAGATGAAGAATATATAACCCTATTTTCCAAAACCTCATAAATGATATTAAAATGCATTTTACAACATTTCGTAGGGTACAGTTGCAGGATTTTTCAACAAAACACCGCATTTTTTAAGTAGGAGATATCTACAATGTACTTATATCCTTTAAATAGTTTTTTTTCCAAATTTTTCTCTGATGCATTCTGATTAATTTCTGTGTCTTTTATAAAATTTAATAAGCATGTGTTTTATAAATGAGTGCTTATTCTAGTAAAATAATACATATGTTATGTATGTATTCTATATTTGTTCACATCAATTACAAGCTCAATTTATTTATTGGCAACAATTGAATTCGGGCCAAAACAGCAAACATATATTACCAACACAGCGAAAGATCAAGTAATCAAATTATGCGCCGTTGAAAACTGGACCAACAACAGCAACAAAAGCAACACAAACATAAATAAAAACAAAAACAAAAACAGAAATAATAAAAAAATAGAAACACAAAATGCACAGCCAAAAAGGAAACGCCGCCCGCAGTTGCCAAAGTCAAATTTATAGTATAACAGGCGACGCAACAATAACAACAACAACAGCAATAAGAACAAAAGTCTACAAGAGACGGAAAACATGTGGCCCGCCTCTCTGCTGCGGCTGACGCTCGATTGACCAACACGCGAGACGTTAACAGCGACTGCGACGTCAGCTGTAAGACAAGGCGGCTGGTAACAGCGACGCCAACGTCAACGTCAACGACAACAGCAACGTCAACGTCAACGCCAACGCAGCCGGCAACATTTCGCGCGTTAGCCACTTAGGGGTTGCTTTTCGCTGCCGCTGTTGCCGCCAACGTCGCTGCTTTGGCGCTTTAGCTGTGGCTTCTGCTGCTGCTTTGGCTGCTGCTTTGGCTGCCTTTCACAGACATCAAGTGGATTTCAGTTTCATTTTGAACGTCGTGCGTGGCGTACGTGTGGACGATTCCTCTTTGCAGCGCGCGCTTCTTTTTCGGTCGCCTTCGACACGACTCGACTTGAATTGTATCGTTTCGTATTGAATTGAATTTTATCAAACGTTGTTGTCATTTTGGCAAAAGACAAAAAAGCCACAAACAACAATTGGCAGTAATCAGGGCGCGTGTGAAAATTGAAATAGAAATTGAAATTTTGAGTAATGCACAGCGTCTGTTCTCGAAAGCTATGTGAAAGTAAGCTAAAGAAAATGCAAATGAAAAACCTTTAAAATTAGCTAACAACAAAATGTTTCTGAAAATATTTATAAATTGATTTATGTACATAGAATTTGAACTGTGAATTTATATAATATTAAAATAAACTTATAAAAGAGGAAAAATTAAAATAAATGTGCGATGTAATAAAAGATAAATAAAACTTATTAAATATTATAAAAAAAATTAAACGAATTATTAAGCATAAAAAAATAAAAAAATAATATAAAATAATATAAATTTTAAAAATTATAATAAGTTGGTTTAGCTAAAAAGGAAATGAGCTATTTCTTAAATGTAATTACAAAGAAAAAATAATTTGAAAATTCAAGTTCGAAACTTGTTTTGAGAATAAAAATTAAATACTTAACTTGAAAAATATATAAATAATAACAGCAAACATTTATTTTGGCCTTGAAAACAGCTTCCGGTGCTTTGGAAAACTTGCCAAGCAAAATAAGTTTAAAAAAAATCAAAATATTCCAAGGAATTAAATAAATAAATTGGACGACCTTATGCATTATGTTTGCCTTGTAATAACTCACATCAAATATCAAATACAAATCTAAATTCAACCACAATATTTTAAATAAAATTTATGTCACAGCCAAAAGTAAATCGAACGCGTACAAAAAACTTGAGCATTATAATTTTTTGAATTTGTTATTTTTTTTGTAAATGAGCAAATGTTGAAAATATTTTGTGCGCTAAAAGCGAAAACGAAAATAAAATGTTTATATATGTAACATATGTATGCACAAATATATATAGAGTATATATGTGTCTGCTTTAGATATATATACATACATATATATATATATATATAAATTGCCGGCTAAGCAAATCGGCAAAATTATATCATAGCCGCTACCAATTTTAAAAATAGCGCGCTACGATTTTTAGTTGTTGTTTGTTTTTTTTTTTTCTGCATATAATTCATGCAAAAAATGTGTCATGCCTGGCAAAATTATATATCGTAAAAGTAAAATCGACCAGCTCTATATACTATATATACCAGGCAGCTCTATATAGCTATATAGATATAACTCAGAGCAACTGTTCTTGAATTTGTTCTCATTCAACATACAAATCATGAAAGAAACTGAACAAAACTGAGCTAAGCTGTTGCATGTGTTGTCTTTAATGACGAGCATATGTTGTATATATCATATCATACATACTTCTATATATATATATCAGCTATATTTTGCTATAAATCAGCATATATATACTATGTCTACATATGACATTTGTTGCTTTACGGCGGAACTGGAAAAACATCTATGAAAATAAGAGACAAGCGACAAATTCTGTTGTACAAATCAAATGTTAAATTTGCAAATCAATGAAATATATTTATAATTAAAATCAAGTTGTAGTTGTAGACGTGAAATATGTTAAGTTTTCTTTATTCACATTTGTAAGAAGATAAGAAGAGTCGTAATATTTATAAGTAATTAATGATAAATAGCTAAAATGATGTGATAAATCATAAAAATTAATTTGAAAATTTAATGTTGATTTAAAGGTTTCTTTATTTAGATATGGAAATATACAAATGTTTTTATACAAGATGTTGAAATGTTATAAAATTTTCTTATTAATAAAAAAAAAGATGTATTACAATAAATTTACGCTGCTGTTCCAGTTTCCACTTCCGAAAACACATTGTGAAAGTGAGTTGCTCTCAAATGTTCCCAAAAAATAAAAGATTTTTTGGATTGAGTTCACGTGCATTTGATACCAAATCCTCTATTCAGAGATCTTCGAGTCCCATTAGCAGCTAGAAGACTGAAGAGAGTCCACCTTAAGGCTTTTATATGTGGCTTATATTTGTAAATATTGTAAAAACCCTAGATAATAGAACTTCCATTATAATCAAAACAATTCATTGCAAAGTCGGAAAGCTCTTACTACAGTCAGGAAAATAAAATAAAATGTATATACCTATTGTATTGTATTAACTTGCTATTTACTTAGAAATGGATATTAACTTAATAGCAATAAAAATATTAAGCAGATTTAAAGAAATTTCCATTCCGCAAAACGAATTGCTGATATTGCAAGCGGAACTCATTCTGTTCTGTTTTTTGAGACCCTGGCTGTAATTAACATATTCAAAATGTATTTTATTGTTAGCCTTTATCCACCCCCTTATGAAAAGCCACCTGTTTCCCACACTACACTGTGCACTTTTCCCAAGTTAAACCTGCATCAAGAATCAAACCAAACAACGTTTCATATAAAACAAATTTATATTCAAAAATAAAACGAACATGTTTTTTTATTGTGGCGCGTTCAAGCCATTGAGAAGAGCCGTTGTGAACAGCCCTTAGCCAGAAAAACAACAGGCAAGAGACAACAACAACAACTACAACAACAAGAAAAACAAGACAAGTAACAACTACAACAACAAAACGAACACAAACCGAGCGACGGTTACATTTTGTGTGCACATTTTAATTCACGGTTCGATGACCACAACGGAAATTCCTTTAATGACCACATGCGACGACGCGGACAATGACGATGCGACGCGACGGCTGCGACGACGGCAACGACGGCAGAGCTGCTGGAGCAGAGCGAGAAACAAGTGCACGTGTGCCAACTGAGGGTAACCTGAACTCAGAAACAACGCACCTGAAAAAGGCCGAGAGGCAACCAGTTGGCCAGTTGGCCTGTTGGCCTGGCCTAAATGCTTGACCCTCGCCTTGCCACAACTCGACTCATCTCTGACAGTTACTCTTGCTGTGCGTGAGGCAACTCCTAAAGGGCAACGTTGCATTTTATCTCTCTGTCTCTCTTTTTGGAGGCTTAACGGCGTTTTTAAACTGATTTTATTTATTTTTGAAAATGTTTTTTGTTCCCTGTTAAATATTTAAATACAAAGGCAAAGCACAAAGGTTCAAACCTACAAAACATTATTTTCCAAAATATTTAAATTGCGAATTATACGCAACGCTGCACATGTGTATGAGGTAGGGGCTGGAAGTAGGGGTAGGAGGTGTCTGGTGGTTGTGAGGTGCGTGTAATGTGCGCTACGTGCATTGGGAGCCAATGTGGATGAGCCATGTTGGCCAGGACTTAAGCTGGGTCACAATTCAACATTTAGGCTCAGTTTTAGTTGAGAAAAATGAGTTTTGGAATAAGGAATTATAACTTGGAAGAATGGAAAAACCGTTCAAAGAGAAAAACTTAAAAAACAAGCATTAATAAATTCTAAAATTGGGGATTTAACTAGCTAAGAAACGAAAAAACTAAGCTTATAAAATTGGATAGAATAAGAAATATATCAACTAAGAAAATATAAATAAGAAAATATCAACTAAAAAATTAAAAAATTTGATATTTGTATAAAAACTATAAAATCAAAAAAATAAAAATAAAAACTTGTAAAAAAAAAAACATATTTATGCTTTTCCGGTTTTAAAACAGTTTATAAAAATGCTTTAACATTATATAATACAAATTAAATTTAAGCCAATTATGTAAAAAATAAAAGATTTAAGAAGTTAAACAACAAATAAAATCAACTATTTAAACAATACAAACAAAAAATAAAACAAACACACAAATATAAATAAATGTCACCTAAATAACACACAATAATAATTTCAATTGTTGCCAATTAGCACTAAAAATATAATTTCAACAAAACAAAATAAACATAATTCAAAAAAAGGATAATAACAATTAATTAGAAAACGACACAAAAACAAAAAAAATAGTAAAGATATAACGATTATGAAAATAACAAACAATAAGTTTGATTGTGTGTTGAAATCTATGCTAAATAGATGCATTTAAATACATAACTCAAATGCAATAATAAATAATGTAATTTATGCCAAATATAATAATATATAATATATATATAAATTCAAATTATAAATCAGATGCAGAAAGTATTGCCCAATTGCAATCAAAATGAAATGTTTGCTGTTTTCATTGGAATTATGCAAATGCCAAATGAGATTTTAGATTTGAGCAAACAGCAACAACAAAACGAAGAAATGTAAGTAAATTGCAATTAAATTTGAAAATTAGAGCTAACATTTGATTATGCCAAATAAAATATCAAACATGATGAAGCCAATTGAAAATTGAAAATTGAAAAGCAAGCCAAGCAAATCAAATCAGACGTCAGACAACTTGAAAACTCAATTGCGACTTCATTACACGGCCACAAAACTCTAAAAAGATCCGACCCAGACAGAAAGCAGAAAGTAGAAAGTAGAATCAGAAGCAGCAGGAATTTGAAATATTTTAGATTTTCCTTTCTGGCTTTTCACCATATGAAAAATAGCCAAGCACACTCGCTTCATTTGTTACAATTACAACAACTTGTGTACAATTTGAAAAGTCGCTGGGTAACTCAACTCTCAACTCTCGACTCTCAACTCAACTCAAGTTTCGAGTTAAGTTGATTTTTGATTGCGAATTGTTGGCAAGTAAATTTCTTGTAGCATACCTTGAAGCTAGTCTGACCTAATCTGACCTCACCTGCCCACAATTTTCGTTTAGTTTGCTTTTTTATTTTGTATTTCATTTCGTTTGTGCAATCAATCAAGCGCATGTGTAAGGTCAAATGGCAGGGGTCAAGTCTCTTGGTACTTGTTCAAACTTAAGGCTTGACTGAACAACATTTACTTCACTTGACGCAAAATATATAACTTGAATAAAAATATATATCTGCTGTATCAAAGTCAGCTCTTTTAGTTTTCGTAGAATTTGTCTGTTTCCCAAAATGAAACACTTTGTCGTTTTTACCTTGTTTTGTCGCATGAAACAAAAACATTCTGCAAAATTGAGCAGCACATTTCTTATGCAAAGGGAAAACAAGAGCAACAAACAAAACACTTGAAAGTAAAACACAATTTTCCCAGGCCTGCAGACAGCCGCGTCGTGAATTAACATTAAAAAGCGCGCATTTTGATTTCTTTTCTTGCGTTTTTCGTTTTTCTGCTCCCCTTTCAAATGTTTTGTTTCCCCAACCTGCCACTTTTACCACCTACAACCCTATAAAGGCGTCTCTTTTGTTTGTCTTTTGATTGTTGGGAATATTTTCTTTATCAAAGTGGTTTTTTAGTAGCTGTCGGTTTAGGCTTCCTTTTCAATTCAGCTGCGGCTCAGCAGCAGCAGCAACATAATGATTGGCAAATTATAGCAAAATTTTGTTTTTCTTCTTTTGTTTTTTACTAAAGGTAAACAAACTTGTACCAAATGCTTTTAGGCTTTGAGCTAGAACCATTTGGGAATTTTAAAGCACGTTACTTTTCACGTTTTCTTTATATAATAATGTTATTTTTGGTTTTCTAAGCAAATTATAGTAGCTATTTGATATTAAAAAAAAGAGAAGGTGAATTGTTTGAAATATTGTTTTAAACATATAATGTTGAGCCATAATCCAAGTGACTATGGAGGAGTCTTGGATTTTCTTTGTTGACTGCAAGTCATTTTTCATATTGATTATGACTGCTTGAATGTGTTTCTTGCCATTAAGTTGATAAATTGACACATTAATTGGTTGTTAAGATTCACATTAAGTGACCATGGAGGATCCTTAACAATTAAATGTATATTCCAACTTATATTTCATTTAGATTTTCATAAAAAGTTGTGAATCGGAATTAAAAATGTTATTTATTAGTGCTTGGCAATATTTAAAGACCATAAATTATTGTTGCTAATGCAAAGTGAACATGGAGGAACTCTAATATTGTATTAATAACTTCTACTTTATTTTCAAATTTACTCTGATCGGTTGAATGAAGTCTTGAAACTGAATTGATAATAGGAGGGATAAGTTGACACATTAATGAGATTATAATTAAGACATAAAGTTACCATGGAGGATCCATTATCTTTGAATGTTGATTCCAACTCATATTTCATATTGAGTTTTATAAAAAGTTATATTTTAGAGGTGAATTTGTTAGTTATTTTTGATTGGCAATATGTAATCAGCAAAGATTATTGTTGCCAATGCAAAGTGAACATGGAGGACCATTCCCTGTTTTATTAAAAACTTCCACTTTCTTTTTATATTGTGTCTAATCGGTACAATGTGGTCTTGGCACTTAATTGATAAGAGGCTGATAATTTGACACATTGATTAGTTACACATTAAGTGACCATGGAGGATACTTAATTTATAAACTTTTATTTCATAAAAAATAATTAGTTAGAGATATGTTTGTTAGGTATTTTTGATAAATCAATATTTATTATTGTTGCCAACAAGAAGTGACCATGGAGGACCTTCAATATGTTATTGATAATCTCAACCCTCTTTTTATAAAACGATGATCGGTTGAATTTGTTTTCATAAAGTAAGTGTAAATAAATTGTTAATGGTTGGATAAGTTGCAATGTTATTGTGGACATGTAATATACATATATATTTTAATTGATTGCAAGGTCCTTTTTTACATATTGATTTGAATTTGTTGGTTTAATCGAGTCAACTGACCACAGCAAACAAACTAAATCGATTTCATGTCGCTGTGCACAAGGGAAATATTGTTTGATCAAAGATAAACAGGCAAATAAAAAAGCAATTAATGCGCTTGTCATAATCAAATTGTAACTGTATGTGTGTGTGTCTGTCTGTGTGTGTGTGTGTATGTGTGTGTGTGTGTGTCTTTGTGTGTGTTTGTCATGTAACAAATTAAACAAAAACAAGGACAAACGAATGGCACATCAAAACGTTTGTCCAGCGTACGCAAACGTTAAACCTAATAAAAATATTAATAGCTCTGACACTCAGAAAGCAACCCGAACAACACCCGCCCCCCGATGTGATCTGTGACCTCGGGGGTCCTGTTCTTTCCCTAAAAGAGCCAACCGCATAAATATTTACTCAACGTATTACGGGGGTCCTTTTGGCCATGTTTGGCCATTGTCCTTGTCATGTGTTTGTTTCTGCTTTGCATGTCATAAATTGCTGCATAAACAAAGGCGCAGAACCACAAAAAACCACAAAAAAAAAACGTCAAAAAGGAAAAAAAAACGCAGCTACAAAAATATTATTGTAACCACGCAGTTGAAATGATATTTTTCATATGCGACTGTGGAGACATGTGTCATAAATTCAGATGCTCGCTTTATAATGATGATGTTTTGGCGTTGCTATTTGACGAAAGGGAAATAGTTTTTTCTATATTTTTGTTGTTGTTTGCGCTGTTTATTTGCTCACTGTCTGGAGCTAGAACTGGAGCTGGAGTTGGAGCTGGAGCTGGAACTGTCAGTATTTGTTTGTTTGCCAAACTAAAGCGGCAAGGGCTTTTGTGGTAGTTGCAACTTGCCACCGTCTGGCCATGCATCATCTCTTTGGCCTGGCTATTGTTCATATAGACTTAACTCAGCTGCTGTCTGCCTTTGGGCGCATTGTTTTAAGGCCTGCCATTTTGTCTGGCCTCTCGCTGACTGCATATTGTCCACATATCATATTTATATGTACAGTTTTTTATGCCCTGGAATTGGAATACTTGGATATGGTTATGAAACACGAGTAGAGCTTGGAGTAAGCATAACTGTTTCCTTTTGTATCTATCTGTTTGCATATTAACGCGTCGATCTGAAGTAATATTAAAGCTAGACTTAGAAATATTTGATTTATAGCTTCCTGTCGACCAATAACTAGAACTATTTGAAGTTTTCTATTAAAGTTTATTTTGAATTTTAGACTTTGTCCTCAGAAATAATACGATAATTCCGTATAAAACTTATTTCTCGTCCGTCCGTTCTCGTTTTATTCTTATGTTTAACTAATCATTTTCACACTTTCCAACACTATGGATGGAACGGAAGAATACTCTCATGGTTGTGGGACTATAGGCCTGCTAAAAGATTTATTTAATATTTATTTTATATATGTTTCAGAAACGATTAACCAATTTTTCATCAAATCAAACCGATTGGGTTAAAAGAAAAGTTGCTTAAAAACTTATTTCTAGTATGGTGAGATCTGCACAAAGGGTATCTTTCCGTCGAGTAGACGCAATTGCTTTTGTACTTTTCATTTTTATGCCGCGACATGTTGGCAATGCCACTTGGGAGAGCAGAAAAACAGAGCACAACAAAAACAGCAACCAAACAAAAAAGGATACAAAACAATTTAAATTATTTTAGCGTGAAATATTATATTATGGAGCCAAATATGGCGCTGCAATTTGTGGCAGTGTTGCAAAGCGAGTGTAAATTTCAAGTGGCAGAGTTGCCAAATGGCCTTTGTGTATGTGTGTGTGTGTGTGTGTGCGACAACTCTTATGTAGGCACAAAATAAAAGGATAAGCTAACGAGCCGCATAAGTAAAAAAGAAAAAGAAAAAAAAAACACGCAAATTGTAAACCACACACGAAACATTTTTCATGCTTGGTTTATTTATTTGTTTTTTTCTCGATTTTCATTGCTTTTTTTTATGTTTTATGTTTTGCTGATGGTGTGCGTTGATATTTGGTGATGAATTTACGACAGTCATGCATACAAATATATGTATATATATATACATGTATATATGTATGCGTATAACCTTTTCTAATCTAAATTTATGTGCAACTAACCAAATGTCACAGCTACTTTTTTTCTTTCTATTTTTACACACACCTCTGGGGAGCTGTCTGAACTCTAAACTCTGCCCTATGTTTCTACTTTCTCAAACACTTTTTTTTTCACGCAAAGTTGTGTTAAGCACACTTTGGAGAATTGGTGCGAACCATTTGGAACGAGAGTCTTTTTGCAAATTAATTAGCTAAATTGCTGCGGAACAGAAAGTTTGATCATTTTGACCATGTGCCTAATTAGCTCAGGATTCAAGCTCAATTGCCAAAAAAAAAAGCCAAGTGAATTTTGTAGATCTAACACATTCAAATCCGAAATCCAACGGGGAGAAATACATTAAAATCCTAAATAATGAAATTGCGAGCGCAATAAAATGATTTTATGATTATGGCCCCGTTGTGTAGGGCCAGAACCTGCACACACACACACACTACACTACACTCTCTCTCTCTCTGTCACTCTATAGCGTTGTCTCACTCGCGCCTAGTGTTGAAGTTGTCGTTAAATGTCGCCAGAATAAGGCAAATGCGTGTGGCACATACATTTTTTTGTGGGTGGCATTCGAGGACATTCCCTCGCATGTGCTACGCGCTGTAAATTAATAATATCAACTTTGGCAGCAAATGTCAAAAAAGGGCAAGCAAATAGCCTGCCAGCCCCCCCTTTGCCCCGCCACTTTTACATTGTGACATGTGTCTCTGTGTGGCAACTTCTGATAAACTCCCTCCCCTCGCGATTGTGCGTGACTTGGCGTCTGTTTGGTGTTTACAGGCTGCCGAATCAAACTTCAATGTATGTGACATGTGACTTTCCTTTCGATTTGCGACTTGCGACTTGCGACTTGAGGCAGGCAAATAAAAGTCGCCTTTTTATGTATGCCACGTAAATGGCTCTAAGTGCGTTCAACATTAAAATTAAAGGCATATCCCTTGCCACCACAAAGTAACAACAACAAGCTCCTGAGACAGTCTAAGCCAAAAACAACAGCAACAACAAAGTTATCACACGTCTTGTGAAATCGATGCCAGTTGATTTATTTATTTATTTTTACTATTGTTTGGTTTATGAAATTTCATTGTCATTGTCTAATTTCATTTTAAAATTCATTTGCTTAGTTTTTAATTCTGTTTACTTTGATTTTCATTTTCAAATTGATTGTCATCTTTCTATTTTGAGCCACTTGGGAGTTAATAGAAAAACAAATGTTAACAACAAGCATTTCAATTTACACGATAAATATCGAGGGTTGCCAACTTGTAAAGTGATTTTTTTTTGTTGGTTGTTCTTTGGTTAACTGATTTTTGGCATTGTTTGTGCAACATTTGTGGTGGTTTTTGGGGTGTCTTTTCCTAAAAGAGGCGTGAAGAGATTGATGTTTTGAGCAAATTTGAAATTGTAATTATTGGATACATTTTTAAGGGTTGTAAAACTTGAACTGAATATATTCATTTTCGAATAATTTAATGATTTTTCTGAATATTTAATATTTACACAGAATTTTTAATTTAATATAAAATAGAATTTGTTTGTCCCAAAAAAAGTTTGCCAAAATATTTGACCAAATGGGAAAAAACTTCTAAATAGTTTTTTTTTTAATTCAGATTAAATACAACTAATTTAAGTAGATCTACATAAATCATAAACTTTTTCCTCCCTGTTCCCATTAAAAATGGGAAAAGGTACTACAAATGTGTGTAACAGACAGATGGAGGCATTTCCGACCATATAAACTATATATATTCTTGATCAGGATCAACAGCCGAGACGAACTGGCCATGTGCGTCTGTCTGTCCGTCTGCCTGTCTGTATGAACGCGTCGATCTCAGAGACTATAAGAGCTAGAGACACCAAATTTGGCATGCAGGTTCCTGTATACCATACGCAGATCAAGTTTATTTCAAATTTCGGATGCACCTCCCCGTAGCCCCGCAAATCGCAAAAGACTCTCACAGCCACAATTTTTGGTTTTTTGGTACACATACATGTTAAATCAATGTCTTTCGGATGCGTGAATCACGATCGCATAAATAGCACCAAAGTTATGGAAGACTCTATTTCCCCCGTCTCAGCAGGCAGCAACAACAGTTGGACAAGCAGTTTTCGAGTTAAGTGCACTGCTTGATTGTGTTGCCGCTGAACTGCTTGAAATGCAAGTTGGGAGCAGGGAGTCTCGTAGTCGGGCACACTCGACTAGAGTATTCTTACTTGTTTTATTAGATATATTTGCATCTTGAAAAGAAATTTGCAAAATATTGTTGTGAATTTAAAATTAAATTGTAGATTCCATACCATTCTATTCATATGGAAATGTTACCATTTTAAGTTTATGGCAAACAATTTGTGTACAAATTATTAATTTGATGCTTAATAATGATCCTTAAAGGACATTTGATTTATCAATGGAAAGGTATTAGAGTGTAGAACATATATATTTGTCCACTTTTGTGATATACTTGGGTCAAACGATATTCAAAATCAATTATATTTTCAACTTTTTACTAAAAATTGAAAAATAACTCGAATTTTTTGATTTTTATATAAAAACTGAAAATAACTCTTATTTTTAGATTTTTTGATAAAAATTTGTCAACTTTTATTATAAAAATTGAAAAAAAAGTGTTTTCTTATTGTTAAATAAAAACTGAAATTAAATTAATTTATTTTTTAAGGTCGAAAAATAAGAGTTAAATCGAAATTTATTTAAATAAATTGAAAAATTTTATTCTCTTTAAGGATACCCATAAAAATAATATTTTGTTGGTGTTTTCACATTCATTTTTACCTCTTTTTTCACTTTAATTTGTTTTGAATCTCAAAACTCTAATTTGCAGTCCCTGGTATACAAACATAAATACATAAAACAAAAACATTTCTAATAAATATATTTGCATAATGAGAAGAAATATGCAAAATTATGTTGTGAATTTAAATTTGCAATGATTTTAAGTTTATGGCAAACAATTTGTGCAAATATCATAAAATTTGCACAAAATATTTGACATTCTCGAAACATATATAGTTAGTGAAAACTGCACTCGTTTTTCACACTGCAACTGGCCACTGAGCTGAGACCACAGCAATCATTTGGATTTTTTTGGCAGAGCCCAGAGCAAGACAAGCCCAGCAATCAGCAGCTTTTATCAGGGCCAACAGCGAGTAGCCAAAAAAAAGATAACAAACCCAAAAAACAGAATGCGCAAAAGAGAAAAATAATAATCATATAAAAAGTGCGAGCTGGAAAAAAAGTGAACAACATGCAACAAACTGTAAAGTCGAGTAGATTGACTGGAAGCGCTGCTGTTGGCCTCCCAAAAAGCCACTCCAGGGCAGCCACTAGTGCCCTGCTACCCTTTGCCCTGCTCATCCCCCCCCCCACCCTTAGCCCTACACCCTTGGTGTACAAAAAAAGAGAAGTAGAAGTGTTGTGTGTAAAGTGTTGCACATCAGGCCACAATGGCGCTAAGCCAATAAATTAAATCAAACAAGCGCGATAACCATTTCACTTTTGCCATGTCTATCCACAACACACACATACAACACACACACACACACACACTCATACAAATATGTTCTCTCTCACTCACACAGACAACAACATTGTTGGCCACACAATAACAACAACAATAAAGTTAAAATGGCGTAAACAGTATAAAAAACTGAAATGCATGAGCTTTTTACAGTAGCAGCCGCAAACGACAACAACAAAATATTCTTTTGCACAAAAAACAAAAACCCGCCAAAAAAGAGCTATAAATGCATTTTAATAAAAGCCAGCAAGAAAAAGAGATAGTCCGATCAACACATAGAGATAGATAGAAAGAGAGAGAGAGAGAGAGCAAAGTTTTTTAAAAGCTTTTCTGACACTTTGCTGCGTATGTGGCATAAAATGTGCCCCATTTGTTGTTGTTTCCCATTCCCATTCTCTGTTGTTGCTCCCATCGATATATAAAAATATTGTTAATTTTTGTCAACACCAGCGACGCCATTTTGTTTTGGACTATGGCAAATTGTTAAAGTTGTTGTTGGCCTTGATTATGAGCCGAGCTGCCATCGGGTCTCGGTTAATTGTTGGCAAGTCAATTAAAACTTTGGAATTTATGACGCATGTTGCGCATAAAGCGACCAAATGCCACTTTAAACAAGTATGTGCGTGCATTGGTGTGTATGTGTGTGTGTGCGTGTGTGTGTGTGTGGGTTGGCCTACAAATTATGAAGCATACTTACATATATCACTTAGGGACGAAACCTGACAAAGTTGTGGTGATTCAAGAGAAGCTTTTGCCAGTCTGATTTATATGTTAATACACTGAGAGAAATTCAACACTTTTTTTGTGTAAAAATATTATAATTTTAGCAAAAGTTTTGCTTAAAAAAAACTAATTCATTGTTTTAAAAACTTATTCATATGGATAGATTTCACTATTTCAAAGAAATTGAGGCACAAAGCGTTTACAAAAGCTTCATTTACGAAGCTTTATCACTTAAATGATTTTGCACTTGTGTTAAAAGCTCCACAAACACATAGTTGTTTTTCTTTTTATCGACTTTGAGGCACAAAGAGCTTATGAAAGCTTGAATAAATTACTTAAATTAATTTATTATTTAAGCTGGAAGCTTCAAAAACAGGAAAATTACTCTATTTATTTATATATTATAAAGAGCTTTTGAAAGCTTATACAAATTACTTAAATGAATTTAATTTTCAAGTTTTAAGCTCCAAAAACAGAGAAGTTTTATCTCTCTTTTTATATACTTTCTGTTACAAACAGCATACGAAAGCTTAAATAAAGTAGCTTTATTATGTTCATTAATTTACACTTAAAGCTAAAAGCTCCAGTAGCTTTATTATTTAGATTTATTTACACTTTAAGCTAAAAGCTTCACTAAAATGTTTTTTCTTTCTATTAATCTACTTTATACAGTGGATAAAAGCACATTAAAGTTTTAAGTAACAGTTCCGCTTTGTCCAAATTCAATCAACTCGAATATTTAAGCTTTTCAATCAGCTGCTTATTCCGCTCTATTTAGTTGTTTAGTTAAGAGTTTAATTTTAAACTACTTTTAAGCTTTCCATACAAAATAGAAAGATTTTTCACACAAGTCTAAAAAAATGCAAAAAGTAAAGTTGAAATTTCGAAATTCCGCTTGATTTAATAATTTGACAGCTCTGCTCTCATTTCAAAATTATAGCACAGATAACTTCGCTTATATTTTTGTTTCTATTGCAGAAAGCTATTTTAAATATTCATATTGTGGAAATGTTGTTTTTGTTAGAGTTGACGTCATTGATGTGAACGTTATGTAAATTGTCTCAAACTCTAAGCTCATGACAAACTAACTTGTGCAGTTTTTGATGAAAAACATTCTTAGCTCAAATATTTACATGTTGCGTAGCTCAAGTAAAACAAAACATTAAATATGCAATAGAATATTATAATTTAAATAATCAGGCTTTGAAGAGCAGCTGCTGTCATTGGTTGGACAAGGCCTTATATATTTTAGCTATCCGATTCGATAGAACAGCAATGAATAACTGCCTAACTTAAAAACTTAACAAAATGTGAAGCCCAACTTGGGTTTATTTCCCATTCCTAAACAGATGAGAGCCTGGTAAACTGCTTAACAAATTGTTCTTACTTAATAACTACCCAACTTGAAAAAATAAAGACCAAGCCTATTACATTTTGAAAAAATGTGGCCTAAAAGAGACAAGCCGCGTTAACCGCTTGCCAAAAAAGCACTGAGGTCACGCTAAAAGCGTTCAAAATTTGTAGCCAACTTGCAGGAACAAAAAATATATACATATATAAATAAAAAAGGAAAAAAGTTTGCACTCTCTCTTTCGCTCCCTCCGGACGTTATAAAATACGAAACTACTTAGCGGCGTTGATGAATTGTGACATTTTTATGGGTTTGTCTTTGCGCAGGGGCAAACACAACACACACACACAACATAGAACAGCAGGCAATGGCAAACGGCAAATGCTTTTGGCTTAGCCACTCGTCCTGGCCATAAACAATATGGTCAGCCGGTTGGAGATCCTCTTCAGCAAATGCTCCTGTCTCTCGTCTCTTAAAATATTGTGCAAATTATGAAAGTGCCAACGCGCAGTGGTTGACATTGCTGTGGCCAACAAAAACAACAAGCCAAACAACAACAAAAAAAAGCTAAACAAAAGGCTAAAAAACAACAACAACAACAAGTAGCTTCTTTTAATGCGCAACTCACGTGTCGCCAACTCGTTCGACGCTTTCCAAAGCCATAAACATAACTCAGCGCATATTTATAGTTACACCCAGCAAAGATTTATCATAACTCGCAACTCTTTAATTAAATCAAAAGTAAAAAATATATAAAAAGCGCGCAAAGTTCTCTAAAAGTATTTGCCAATCGCAGAGTTTATCATGCCAAACACACTTTTATAACATTTAATTGCCATTTGTCGCTCTGTTTTATACTTTTATTCAAACACTTTTCTCAGGCAATTGTCAGGCGTTTTAATGAACCGTTTAATGCAGCAGTTAGGTATTTAAATGGGAATGGAAATGGAAATGGAAATGCCATTGATAACAAACAGAGAAAGCTGCTTAAAGCACATTTAAATGCTGCCATTTCACAGCTTTTTGTCATTGCAACTTGGCGTAATGAGACCTTAAATGTTGAAAAGAAACGCAAATATTGCAGTTCAACGAATGATGAGTTATGAAAGGTAGTTAACAATGTATTTTCACATACTACGATGCCGCTTTTCAGCTAATAGAAAGCTCTTACACAAGCTTGTCAATGGATTTTCATATTTGCATTTTAACAACTTAAAGTTTATTATCTAATAAATTGAACTCTCACACTTATTGCACCCCAATGTCTTTGATAACAAGAAGAAAATTGCTCTGTAATAAATGCTTCCCATTGCGTTGGTTGCCCATCTTGTTGCCTATCAATGGCAATTTGGCAAGTACGTATGCGTAATGCGTATACTTAATATGCAAACATTTTGATGTGATGTGCACCCCGCTAAGCACAGGCATATTTGCAGCCTTGGGAATTGCTGGCAAAGACATTGAATGTAATGCCAAGATGATGAGGTATTATAGCAGGGGGGAAGTGTACAGAATAGAGTACAAGTTTTTCTGACTTGCTGACTGTTCATTAGAGAGCCAGAAAGAACGAAAGAACGTGCAAAGATAAACAGCAAACCATTAAACGATATCTCATCAAGAAAATCGCCTTAAATATGTTTCTGCCTAATTTCCCACGATTGTGTGTAGTTGCTTGTGTGTGATTGTATGTGTGAGCCAGCTAGTCCAGCTAGCCATCCATCCAACCATCCGGCATATGCATATAAAAGCAATTTACTCAGACTGCTCCGCCGCCCGCGTTGAATTTACCAAAGACCCGCAAAAAGTCGCAGAAAACAACAAAAAACAAAAAACCAAAAAAAAAAAAACCAAAAAAAAAAATACTCAAAAAAAATATACATATAATAAGAAATGAAGAAAATCTAATAATTTTTTATGTATTTTTCTCTACTCTCTCTGTTCTTAGCTCACTTACAGTTGAATGACCACAAGGCCAAGAGAAAAGCTGCCATGAAACCAGAAGAATGCTCAAAAGGTAGAGCGTAAAGAAATCGACAAAAAGGCGAAACGAAACCAAACCAAACCAAACGAAACGAGAAATGTCGCAAAAGAAATGAAAAATGGAATAAATGAGGCAACAAACATATGTGTGTGTGTGTAGAACGGGAAATTACGTGGCACTCACACAGTGGAAATAAGGCAAACATTTAAAAGGATCAAAAGGACACAAACAAAAAACGAGATTAACAAGCCAACTTTATGCGGCCAAATAAATCAAAAATGAAGCGCAAAGCACACAAATCAAAAGTAACCAAATAATGAAAATATCAAATCGGAAATAAAACTTGGCCATATGCAAAACTACAAGGCTAGGGAAGAATAAGGATAGATATTCCGATATATATTTAGTATATATATCAACTCTACTTGTTTCGCAATAAGTTTTTTGCTGCTCTTTTGCTATTTGATGCCCAGTTCATCTGGCTTTCACTTTGTTTCACAGCAGATATTTTAATTTTGCACGCGCCAGCTGTTTAAGCTGATTAATGGCAGCCAGCACTGAGAAAGCGGCTGTCAATCAAGGATGTCCAGGACTTTAGACTTAGCAAAAAGGGGCGGGAGAGGACTTATAGCAAATAGACAGCTAGTTAGTTGGCTGTCGCTGCTTTGAAGGCCATTTGAAGCAAGTGGCTTTAACGCAATTTAATAATATATTTTTCAACTAGCCAATTTGACAGACAGGTGTTGCCAACAATCGTAGAATGCTTATTAAAGCGTCAACTAGTTAAGTGAGCAGCTTTAAAGCTGTAGAGCAAACAGAGCAAAGACAGTTTTATTTGATAAAATTGTGATTTCAATAAAATGAAAAGTTATGTTTTCTAGCTTGTTTCAAGATATGTTTTATAATTGATTGAAAATATTTTCAAAAAGTCGTTTTTTGATCGACATCTTTTCAAAATAATGTGCTTTATTCTTGCTGCAAAAGTTTGAAATCTTTGAAATGTTGAAAAACAACTTTTATGGCAGCTCATTTTGCTGTCTCTTTTGACGACTGAGGCAATTTCTGTTTGTGGTGCCAAATATATAATTATAAATTTGTATGCCATAATTATGCGATAGTCAAAACTTTGCACAGTAGCTGGCCATAATACACAGATAATGACAGAGATGAAATAAGTTTTGAATAAAACGTAGAAAAACTTGAGCAAACTGACGAAATGAGAAGAAAATATACATAATGCCCACTGGCAGTTGACTTTTGATGGTCACTGTACGCCAGAAATTGACCAAGTTATTGTGTATATGAACGGTTATATATATACAATATATATTTGTTTTTGATTGTGTGTGCTCTCTCGGACCACTCAATGCGTCCAGTCACGTTTTCATCAACAACATTTTGGCTTAGTTTTTGGTTAATATTATTTGTTTGTTGTTTGTTTGTTGCTCGCCGAGTCCTCGGTATTTATTTATTTTGGCCGCTTCGTTCGGTACGGCAAGTGCCAAAAGGCAAATATTGCGCATACGACGCGTGTGTTGGTGGCCTTCAATGAAATCAATAAGCGGTTGCCTCCAAAATACACAAATCGCCCCTACACAGACCACTTTCGAAATGAACTCTGGACTAGACAAACAACAGCAGCAGCAGCAATAAGAAATTGCAAAATATTTTGCAGCATACTTTTAGGAAATTGCCCGCCGTAAAACCAATAAAAGTGGCCTAAATTGAAATCATCTATGATTTGGTTTGTTTGTTTGTCTTTGACCCGAAAAATAACAACAAGTTTCAAGTCTTTGCAAATTCAATTGAAAAATTCTTCGAAAGTTTTGTTCATTATCTTAAGTTACATCGCAGTTAATCGAATTCTGTGTAACTGTAATTCACTTTAATCTAATGTATCCATATCCAAGGATGCAATTTCATTTTGAAATTGTTAAGCAATCTACACGACATGAATTGCTGTAATCAAATCTAACCTCGTCTCGTAGACAGCAACAATAAATAATTGAAATGTGAAATTATTTCAAAGTAACCCAAATCATATCAATTGCAGACGTGTGAAATTTGATTTTGCTTAAGTAACTGAATGATGTTCTCTTCTTCTTTACTGTGTGTAAATACAAATACATAGTCATAAATTCAAATAGAATATAATATAATCATGTGACAGACAAATTGAAGCACGTATCCATATCAATATCAATTGGAAACTGTGCGTTATCCAATCATATCTATATAATTGTAGAATGGGAGAGTTTTCAATGTAAATATGCCTGTGCTTATATTGCCCTAAAAATGCTGAATAAACCATAAAATAATATTAATCGACAGCTTAAAAAACAAACATATAAACACTTAATAAATAAAAATCAACAAAAAAAACACAAATCGACGATAATATAACTAAAAAAGTGATAATTTAGTCAAATTAACAACATTATAGCATAAATTACAGAAATAAAAGCATAAACAAATCATAATTCACAAAACATTTATCAAAAACATTGTGTTTAAAGCAAAATACAATTTTTTTTAAACCATAAAAAAGATTTTACAAAAAGCCCCTAGTGATTTTTTATAATAATCCATATATATTTATTTTGTCTGTGTTTTTTCTTGAAATCTCTTTGCAGCACAATTGCGAAATGTTCGATGATTGAAATTGAATACCAAAGTTGTAAAACACAAAGGCGCAAAAAGTAAATCAGTGAAAGCATAAAGTGTAAAACAGTGCAAAGGAAATGAAATTGTAAAAAAACACCAAAGTACGAAGTACAACAACAACAACAACAAATTCTATCAAACCATAAAAATCAACTAAATGCCAAAGCGACGCAACAACAGAACAGAAATCTGACAACGACAACGACTACGACAACAACAACAACAACAACTGACAAACGAACAAACGACCCCCCACACAGACCGTAACGACACCCCCAAAAAGAACTCTAGTCCAAATACACCCCCCTCCCCATTTGAATGTGCGTGAGTGAGGCAAGGCAAAAACAAAGCAAAACCAAATTATAACAGCTCCCCAAGACAAGTGCAACCAAAGAAGCTTGGCAGCATTAGATACGACGAGCTGGCAACATTTACAACAAAACTGGCAACATGTTGCTGAGGCGCTTACAACGCAATGGCCGCAGCAGCAACAGCAACAGCAATAACAACAACAACAGCAGCCCTGCTCGAGCGCCCTCGCCCTCAAGCCCAGCGCTAATCGGATTTACGAGACAACCTGCAACAAAAACAACAAGAACAACAACAACAACAGCAACAACAACAAAAACATGGCTATTGCCGCTGTTTTGCCTGGCATTTGTTGCTCATGTCAGCGCCCAAATAGGTAAGTGCCCCCACCCCCCTTCTTACCTACAAATGCCCCATATCATTTATACAAAAATTATTATAATAAGCACAGCTCACAATTTTTAGGGGAGTTTTCTGAAGAGTTCTAGATTACGATTCGACGACTAGCCAAAACTCATTAAAAAATGAATTATCATTAACATAATTATGCGCAGGAATAATGCCATGTTATATAGAATCTATTCATATACATAGTATAGTATATATATATATATATATATATATATATATATATATATATATATATAGCCTGCAATTGATAACTGCAATTCAATTTGACTATTCGAAAACTATCGAACAATCAAATTTAATTATGGTTTTTACAAATTAACGTTACACATTTGATTTGAATATTTATTGAACTGTGCCTAATGAAAGGGTTGTTGACGCATGTTAAGGGTAGTTTTAGTCGAGCAGTTGATTTTAACGCATTATACACACTTTTGTTCTGTTGCATGTTGAGGGTTTTATAATATAGATGCGAGTATATGTAGAGTATATCAGTCTATTTAATAAATAAATAGATCTGTTCTCTTTTTGGATTCTTATCAAAAGATTGGGAATCGGAATTCCGAGTATAGACGTTCTGTTTTTGAGACCGTGGAATGAGAAGTATTCGAAGTTAACTTTAAAATTCAATGACGATTGCTTTTTAATTCGAAAACAGGAAAGTCGGAATTGATGTGGAATGAAAAGTTTTCGGAACACGTCTCATAAATACGTTTTAAAGGCCAACATGGCTCTAAACTGTGCGGATTTAAGCCATTGTAAAAGAAAATGCATATTTTAACTACAAGTCGAGTTCTTTCACATTGAAGTTATTCAGGATTAACCAGTTTTAAATATATATTTTATATAAACTAAACAAAATGCGGTCTCTATAAAAATGTAAAGAATTGAAAGTCATCATTAAAATTACCAAAAAGCCGTTGTTAAGCGAATTAACTTGGGCTCCTGTTCTTTTCTGTATGCAAAACATAGCATAGCCCCGCCTACTTAGCCTCCTGTTTCCGCCCCTATTTCAGCTAACAGAACACAACAAGCTCATCAACAAGCTACAAAAAAAAAGAAGCAACAAAAAATTTGTTGTTAAACAAGGCAAAGGCAAAAAGGATGAGTTGAAACGAGATGAGATAGAATAGGAAGCCGAACATGCAAAAAACTATGCAATTTTTTTCGCTACTCCTGAAGGCAAAAAAAGGAGTAAAAAAAGGAGTAAAAAAGGGAGTAAAAAGGCAGTAAAAAAGGAGTACAGCTGGGAGTTAAGCAAGGAGTAGCTGAAGCTGATGTCCAACAAATGCTAATGAACAGTGCGGGCAACAACAAAAAGAAAAGAGCATAGTAATAAAAGGAAAAGCCAAAGCTGCAGAGTCGATTTTTCTTTCTCACTCTCTTCTCGCTGTACGCGGCTGCTGTCTGCGCTAAATTAATAATAATAAAAATGTTAAGCGCAAGTGCATAATTAATTAAATAATAAACCAGACGACGCTGCTAGAAATCTTAATTAAAAAAAAAAATTACTCCCAACAAATTTTCCACACTTTCTAATGCACTTTGCCATTATGAGTGTACTCCCTAAGAATGAATAGTAAGGGTATCATTAGGCTGTGCATAATGTTTGAAAGTAAGTTATTTTATAACTCCATTGATCTCAGAGGAACCTAAGTTTTCAAATGTCTTTCTGTTTCTTAAATGTTCCCATTATCTCTTACTACAACAGTTGAATTTCATTAAGTATTGAATAAACTCAAACAGTTTTGAACATTGAAAGGAATTTCAATTCTAGAAAATTTTGCCGAAAGTGGAAACTAGAACAGGCCTGATAGGCTCTTGTATACCGTACACTCAGATTTTTCGGAGATATGTCATGATCAACTCAAATTCTATTCTAGATATTCTATGCTTAGATAAGTAAAACCAATGATTGTCAGTTTTATCATTGATAGGGGTATCTTCTAGTTGTGCACTCTCCGATTCTAGTTTCGATTTATACTTTTGCTTGTTTTATAGAGTTTTGCATGTGTTTTGGAATGTTTTGAATGCAGCTCGTTACGATTTCATAGCCGCATAAATTTTGGCGTTTCCCCCCAGACAAAGGCTGCTCATTTGTGTGGCCAAAAACAGTCGCAAAACATTTGTAACTTTGTTTTTTCCGCCTTCCCCGCAGCCCTTTGCCACCCTTTGTCTCCCTTTGTCGCCCTTTGCCTCCCTTTGTCCTCCTTTGCCATCAACATAATTAAAACAGCGGCAGCAGCAACTGTAGGCTAACAAAACAAAGGCAACAAAATGCAACTAACTGCATTTTGTTCATTAGCGATCCACACACACACACACACACACACACTTACACACTCACATACATTATATTCTCAGAGTGTATTCTATTCGCATATGCCACAGAATATGCAACATGTAAATGCATAATCAACAGAGGCAGACTTGGTGGTAAAAGAGGTTTAGGGGCAATGAATATGTCAGAGTGCAATAAGCGACAAATGTCCCAATTTAATGCTCATGCATGTAACAAAATGGCAATAGAAAGAGAAAGGCAGACAGAGAGAGAGTGAGTAGAGTGGAATAGTTTAAAGATGCCATTAGTAAATATTGAAAATTCTTAAAAGATAAATGTTTTCATTTGTAGCATCGAAAATGGGAAAGTAACAGTGAATAAAGAGAATTTTCATATCATTATCATGAGAAGATATTTTAAAAGTAAGAATAGATTGTTCGCTTAAATTGTTATTAAAAAAACGTAATAAATAAAGCCTAATTTAATTACAATCAAAACTAAAATCTTAACAAAACTCTGTAAAAAAACGAATTTTAACAAAATTTCACACGCCACAATTCAATTGAAGAGAGGCAAAAGGAACTATAAAAGTGGCAAAAGAAAATAAGCGAGAAAATCAGTGACCCTTGAAAATAAATAATAATTGCTAAAAGAAAAAGGCGGGGGAGGCATAAAAGAAAACAAAAAGAGCACCAAAGAGTTGACGTAAACAGGGAGAACCGACAAAAAATCACACCATTAATTACAACAACGAAAAATGCTAAGCGTTAATGTGGCGACTGCTGTTTGGCCAAAAGAGAAGCATATAAGTAAAGAGAGGGAGAGAGAGAGAGGAAGAGAGAGGGGAAATGAAGAGTGGAGCAAAAGGGAGTTGCCACTTAAGCTGCGAGACTGAGCAATGGGCAATGTGGAACAAACTTATTAAAAATATTGAAGTACGAACAAGGTGCGACGAGGGAGGGGAGTGGCTGAGACGGGGGTGGGCGATGAGCAATTGAAATGAAATGTGACACGCAAGGCAACAATAAAAAACAGAAAAAATTCATTACAGGTGTTCGTGTGTGAGAAAGTGAACGTGGAGGAGAATTCGAGTAAGCTGTAATGTTGTTTGTAATATTTTTTACTGCTTTTTGATACTCTGTAAACTTTTGAAAAACGACTTAAGGTTTTCCATATGTTCTCTAAATGATGTATGAATTTTTAGAACAAATATAGCTAAAATTACTGATTATCATCAGAGATAATTAACAATGATTTGAACTTTATAACCGAAAGGGTAATTATCGTCAATATTATGCAATTAACTATTTTTCATAGTGCTGAACAGAGTATTTACTTTGAATTGCACTGCTTGTAGCCAACTGCTTTCAGACAACTGCTTGCAGCGAACTGCTTTCAGCGGGAGTTCATATCTTAGAACACAGTTACGCTAGGGAACTTTACAGCTGGCTGCAGGGTATTTACTAGTCGAGTAATTTCAAGTGTTCTTACTTGGTTTTTGTTGTTGTTTATTTAATTAATTTAAAATTGCGGCCGGCTTGTAGTTATTACTATTGTTGTTGTTGTTGCTTTTTACCTGTAGCTGTCCGCTGTTTGACTTAAATATGCATTTCCGCGACGGAGCTTTTTCTTAAATGTGCATGAAAATGTGCATGGGAAATGCATTTGCGGAATGTTTCCTGTGCCTCTGCAACTGGCTGAAATAGTTTTCCCAGCTTTGTTCTTTGCCTGACGTACAGTTGAGCATGTCTTGTGGCCACCCACCCGGCACTTTGCTTCGTTGCATGGGAAACCAAATGAAGATCAACAACAACAACAACAGTTGCTCAAACTTGGCTCATTCTCATGTCTCTTGTCTCTGTTCAGACTGCACATGTATGCTTTATGACCCAAAGTTTTCATTATACATTTTTATAGCAGAGCAAAATACAACAAGAAAAAAATTGAAGCAAACCATATAAAAGAATTCTAAGCGCATAAACTGGGCATAAAGAAGTTGGTGCCAGGGGTGGGTTGGAAAACAGCAGGGGGAGGCATTGGCAAATTCTTCACACGTTTAGCGTAAAGGCAAATTTTATGTGCAAACTTTTAACGCAGCTTTTAATGAAAATGTTTTTAACACTCAAATTCTTTTTTTTTCATACCCTGCAGAGGATATTGTAAATGTAGCATAGGATCTGTAACGAATTAAGGATGGCTTATAAATTTCTCTACGTTCAGATGCTTGTTAAGAATTGATCAGTTTGATGTGTTGAAATTAAGTTTTCAAAAATATTTTTTTCAACTCGAAAAGTCTGCTGAAAGTCGTATTAATTAAGCTGAAAGTTTTCATAGAATTTCTTATTATTGAATTTTGTTTAAAATAGATTTCCATATTGATATAGAGAAGGGTATTCAACGGTTCGTGTGGCAAAAATACTTACTATTTTTTTATTTTTTAATATTCATACAAATACCTACATTAAGTTCAAATTGTTTTATTTTTTTTCACATTTTTTATATTTAATACTCTGTTTTTTTATGATTTTTATTAGAGTTTGGTATTTTGCGTAGTTTATGCGCTGCACGCGTTATTTAACTTTAGAGTCTCTCTGGAAATTTATGACATCTGTTTCAAGCTATATACGCGCAGATAATGCTTTTATGCTGCAATACTTGTGCTGACTTTAGTTTCTTATATATTTTTTTTGTCTATTTTCGCTCAATTGGCATTGTCAATGGCCATATAATAGAAAACAAGCCAGAAATTGTTGTAAATTTTACTATAAATAATCGATGTGCAACATTTGCGATTGCAAAAACAGAGCACAAACAAAATACACAGAAAATTCGGAAGAAAAAAATGTGGTGTTTTGCATGTTGCTGCTATGCTATTATATCATTTTGCTATTTTTATAGAGCTCTTTAGAAACGTGCATCGACTTTCGAGAGGATGTCGTTGTCAGTTTTTAAAAGCTTTTTGTATACGCAACATTTGTGTTTTAATTATTTGTTGCATTGCATATGTTTTATAATGTCTGTGGATTGCAGTTTGTTCTTAAAGTGTATGATATAGGGGCTTTAAGTGATTTTTACTCAGGATTCTTTATAACAAATGTGTATATCCCATTTAAACTTCTTCTTTTTATCAATTTTTTAATTAATCTTGACTTATTATCATAATTTATCGTTAATACTTCAAAAATTATAATTTATGTGCATCTCAGATCGAAATATTCCATTTCAATTCTGAAATCTGAAATTTTACTCAACAAATGGCTTATTCTAAAGCAGTTTTGCCTAAATTATGCTAACAATGTTGCCACATAATAAAATTAACCATTTGTGCGGCTTTTTATAGCTGAAAGCAAAGCGGAAAAATCAATAAAAACAAACACTGACAGTGGCACTTTCACATGTTGTGCTGACTAATTCTGAACACCTGTTTGCCATTCAATTTCGCAGGAGACTCTTTCAAAATCCAAATCCAAATCCGAATCAGAATCCAAATCAGAGTCAGCCACGCGTCACAATTGAAAACGTACGAAAAATTTGTGATACACACGCAATTCGCGACATATCGTCAAATGTATCTAGGAAATGGCTATGGGAGTTGAAAGATGGAGCAGGAACAGGAAAACAGGCAGGCAAAGAAAGGAGTTGGGGCGCTATGCATGTGTCGCTGATAATGTTTATGCTGTCAGTTACTGCTGCACATGACATTCAATTGCCACAAATCAAGATAAGACGACGAAGGCGAGCAAGGAGCATTTGCGGATCTGTATAAGAAGTGTGTAAGGAGTAGAAAGTAGAAAGCAGGCGATACAAAATCTTTGAAAGCGCCGCAGTTTGTCTCTTTTTTGTTGGAAGCAGACATTTTCTATATATATATATATATACTTCAAATACGCTGTTTTGAAATGGCAGAGGTGTTTGTTGGGCTTATGCAAGATATGTGTTTTAGATACTTCTTTAGAACTACATTTGAAGTGAATGCTCTTTATATTCTAGACGGCACAGGTGTTGAACTACACTAAGAGAAAAGTTTAGTGCTGCTTAGAATTAAAAAATTGCCATTTCAGCTAATTTTCTTCAATCTTCTTAACAGAAGAGACTTCCAACACACTGGAAACAGCGCATCTAGCAGTCGGGAGCATTCATTCACTCCTATTTGCTTTTTGTTCATTCCGCAAAGGGAACACGTGCCAATTGTTGTGTGCATGTGTGTGCGTGTGTGTGTGGTACACGCATTTCTGTATAGATAGGGGTACGGGTAGGGGATTGCTCCTGGCATAGATGTCGCCCTGTCGCTTTGTTCCCTTTTACAAATCACATGCTCAGTTTATGCCACGCACACACACCCACACACTCACCCACACACTCACACACACACACATGCAGAGCGACTGTGTGTGTATGCGTGATGTGTGACAACATCACATGCTGCATTGTTGTTGCCGTGTTGTTATCATAAAATAAAATTTGCTTCTGTGCGTACGTGTGTGGGCAGAACTGAAGGACTGATGAACTGATGAGCGGGAGGCACAACACACGCATTTGTGCTTTTTGACTTTTGAAATTATTTTTTTTTATGTATTTTATTATTTAAATTTTTGACTGGATTTAAATATGGCAGCTTGAGAGTTGTTAAAAGCAGCTCAACTCTTAGACATGATGTAATTTGTCTGATGCTGTAATTTAGAGTAAGATAAAATGCTGTAATGACTGAGAGTTAATGCCCTTTTAGATGGCTTCTGCTGAGTTTAAGCAGAGCATAAAAAATATATTATTTATAATGGAATCTCTGGATATTAACTTTTTGGGTTTAGTATTTATATTTTTGCTATTAATTATTAATTGATGTGCTTATCATTGTGAAGTTTTGATGAGCTGTTTTGATTATCTGCGATAGTACTTCTTAGAAAACACAATTTGCTTTATCTCTATACGTCGAAACAATTAATCGATTGTTGTCAATTATCTGAACAAACGTTTTTCCAAAGTGCCTTTAAACAACCCTTAACAATGCACTTTGACAGGAACGAACGTTCGACAATTGACAGCATTGTTGTCAGAAAGCTGCCTGCAGAATGTTTAAGGGAGGCAGGCGGTAGGGAATAGGTTGTACCTCAAGACAAATACCGAAACGCAAATCAATTAAAACGCTAATTGAATTGTTGCCGCTGGCGGCTGTAAGCCAGATCCAATCAGAGCCAACAAACCGATGCTGATTAACGCCAAAACAAAATTGAATTGACCAAAGTCAAAGCGCAAAGCAAAACTGTCACATTTGAGTGCAACAAAGGAGGGTGGAGAGGGTGGAAGCTTGAGGCGAATTTCCGGCGGACTGAACGACAATCAAACCGCAATTAAATTTGCCAGCTGAAAATAAAGTTAACGACCATTAAAAGACAACTCGGCTGAACTAGACGAGACTTTGAAAGTAGCAATTTACGAGCAGGTCACTCGGTCAATTGCTGTGTGCTCTAAGAGTGTGTGTGCATGTGTGTGTGTGTGTGTATTCAATATATGTGTAAACACGTTAATTAAACGCAAGGATAATTATAATGCCACACAAGGAAACGGTTCACAGCACGGAAAGTGGCAGCTGCAACATCAACAGCAGCGAAATGTGATTGAATTGCCAAGTGGCGAGCACATCGTCAAACTGGTCTGGTCATACAGAAGGGGGGGAAGCCTTATATGTGGGCGTGACAGGAAGCAAACTCTCTGCATAATTATGCAACAGCACAAAATGGAGCACTGTGATACACACACACATACACATACATGCTGCGAACCCAACCAGCCACCTACAAACAACAAGTTGTCAACGCGTTCTGACTTGAGGACGACGCCGACTCGTTCAAGTGTCGTCTGTGGTGTCAAAAGTGAGCAAAGCAAAGCAAAGTATACCAAGCCAAAACATATGCCCGAGCACGTAAATGAGGCTAAAACATGGCAACACTCCAACAGGATGTGACGTCAAAGCAGCCCAAACATACACACACGGATGCAAAGTGGGAACTGGCAAGCTCAAGGATTCTCAGCAAAAGCAAAAAGATTGGCTTGAGAAGCCAAGCCAATGATTCCAATGCTTTCTTGTTGCAAATTTAATAACAAATTCAACCGTTGATATAAAATAGCAAATTGATTCAAAAGCTTTATTGTAATTTTAGAAAATTCTCAAAATTTTGCAGGCTGTGATATATTTCGAATAATGCAGGCATAAAAATATGTTTATCAAGCTATGATTTTTGATTCCGATATCAAAATAAAGAAACTTCGTTGTTTATGATATAGGATATAGTATCTTATTCAGAAGGGCTTTATCAAAAGTTGCACAAAATTGTCTTCCGGTTTGATTTGAAACCTTAACTTATGGAGGTAAAAAGTCTAACAAGTGACTTGAACAACATTTCAAGATGTTTGCATACCACTTTCGAATAATCCACATATGTTAATTCTAAACAATGTTTGCTAGGAAATTGAAATTAGTTGAAGTCGGTCGGCGGCAGCAGCCACTTGTGACTAGACGACTAGACAAACCAACAAGCAGATAGCAGCCACTCTATTCTAATCAACTCAGTTGTCTGTCGACTACTCTACTACTACTACCAGCTAACTGAGTCATAGCCAGACAATTATGCCAACCAGATACATATATAGATATAGCTATGGATATAGAGTGTGAGCCAAACAAGCAACTACTACATAACCAAACAGGCAACAGTGTCTGCAGCTGCGCTTCGGCCTGTCACTCTGGCAATTGAATATGCAAATTGGCAACGAGAAGAGCGAAGTGCGAAGACAGGCACCAAAGCCACCCAACAGCCACCCAATTGCTCCAACACCCAACTGGCATATACTATGTCAAACAATGCTTGAGCCTGAATTGCACAAAAGAGAAAAATTAATAGAATTGTTATGAATATATTTCGCTGTGTAGCCACTTTTTTCGCTCTTCGCTTTTCTCTTTTCTCTACTTTCCCTAGAGCTTTCGAGTTGCATATGTGTTTGTCAATGCTCGGTACTTATTTGCATTTTAAATTAAAATCTTCTACGTTTGATTTAAGCAAATGTTTGACTACAGATTTTTAGATTTTGTACAATTATTGCAAATGTAACAAGTTGAAGAGTTTTCAAACGCAAATGAAGTGTTCTTGTTGCTGTTGAAGCATACATGTTGTCCACAAGGGAATAGAATACTTTAGTCCTGTCTGTCTGTCGCTGTCTGTCTCTTTATGTCTCTATGTATTGTTGACTTTGTGATGAGCTTGAAATGAAGCTTGAATTGGATTAGCATTGTGGCTAGATTGACAACTGACAAAGGAACCTTAATTAATGAAGTTGAAATGGCAATTCAGCTAGCAAAATTCAAGTACTTATATTCAAGTCAAATGAAAATATAAGAATAATCTTTTATAGCAGTAAAGCTGCTCAAATTTAGCTGTTAAGAGCGAGAGAAGAGCAATGTTTGATTGTCTAAAAAGTAGAAACTTTGCAGTGAAAGCTTTCGTGCTTCAAAGTGCTTAAAAGCTCGTTTTAAGCAGCTACACAACATTGTCTTTTCAAGTTGTTTCAAACAAGATTAATCCAGTGCTTAAGGTCTACTTTCAGGTAGTGCTGAAAGTCTACTTTCAGTTAGTGTCTTTGGGTCCATTTCCTTAATCGTTTTAGAAAGCTATTCAACACTGGCGCTTCAAGCTGTTTCAAACAAGATTAATCCAGTGCTTAACGTCTACTTTCAGGTAGTGTCTTTGGGTCTATTTCTTTAATCTGTAGACTCGTTTGTTTGTTAACTCCTCTTAATAAGCCTGTTGAATCTGTAGCTTAACAGTTACACAGATATTTATTCAAGTCAGAGCTTGACAACAATTCTAGCTATGTCAGAGTTTCGAAAAAAAAAACAAAAGAAATAAAACTGAAAAAAGAATATAGACTAAAGTAAAGGCCGCCATTGTGTAAAATGCCTTCGGGGTCTTGGTTTCTTTTTTTTTAGGGAGGTTGCGGTTAATTTGTTGTTGTATTTGTTGTGGGTTCTGCGCGTGGGTTGTCTGATAAATTCCAGTTTTGACAGTCGAATTAACCTGTCATGCCATGTAGCTCTACCAACTGCGCTGTGTTTTGAGATCAAAAACAAAAAAAAGCAGCATAAAATGGAGCGCAAATGTTGCATGTTTTGGGGCGCTCTGACATGGACATGGACATGGACAATAACCCAACTTGAAAAGCTTTGCATATGCAAAATTGAGAAAAAATAAAACTGGTAAAAAGAAGAAGCATAAACGAAAGCGCATTTCAAGAATTATGCGCTAGACAAAAGTCTTTTATTTCTTTTATTTCTGTTGCACTTTTCTTTTTTTTTTCGTATTTCTTTTGTACTCTTCTTGACTTGTTGACTTGTCAGTGGCTGACATGGTGTCTGCTGTTAGGCAAGGGATGGGGTTGTGGCATGATATAGGAGGTTTGGGGAAGGGGGGGCTTCTTGACATTGCATAAACTGTCATTTAGCTTGTACAACTTGACAGCTAACCATTCATTTTCGGCAACATCGAAAAAAGCAACTGTCTAAAACATTGTCTAAAGTCAAATGTTGCAGCTGCGACGAAGCTAGCTGCCACATGCCACACAGTGTCTGAGGCAGCACTCAAGTAGGTGTCACACAAATTAAATGGTTAGCTGTCATTCAGACCAGTACCCCAAATAAATGTCACTTGCCCCAGTCCCAGTCGCAGTCCCAGCCACAGCCTCATGCCCCCATTTGTTGCAGCTGCAGCCAGTTGGAAAAATTAGATTTTCGCATGACTCACGCACCTGTCGTGATTCTTTTACCTCTGCTCTTGACTTACAAGTTAAATGGCCGCATTTTTCAGCCAAAGTGCAGCTCAAATATTTGCTAATGTTGCGCCAACGTTGCAGCTTGTGCATAATGCCTTGCCACGCCCCCTTCCACACTTTATGCCCCCATTGACATTGATTAAATGCAACGCGTTAAACAAATTCTTGAGGCGTTCTGCCGTTTCACAAAGTTGACGTCGTTCAGATTTGTTATCTATGCTGTGTCCTGTGTATGTGTAAGTGTGTGTGTGTGTATGCGTGTGTGTGTGTGTATGCGGCTGGTGTCCATATCCAGGTAAATTTGCAAGTTTTTATGGCTCCATGACTTTTTCAATGCATAAATTAGTTCAAACTGTGAGAAAAACTGAGAAATGAGCTATATAAAATGGATAAAGCTTAAAAAAAAGAGAGCATTGTTCAAAAACATAAGCTGATGATGATGTAAATTATGAATGCCAGCTGAGAAAAAAGAACGCAGGAAATTAAAAAAGTATTTATTAACTATTAAAACTCATTACATGCACGAAACCCAACACTGAAATATTCTTAAACGGAAGCAAATTATGCGTCAAAAATCTAATATCCGTTGTAATCCGAACCTCAAAAACGCATTGAACGTTTAACAAAAACAGCAAAAAAAAATACAAAAAAAAAATGAACTTTATAAAGACGAAAAAACCAAAAAAAAAAAAGTCACAAAAAAAACTAGCAAAAACCAAATCTCTTTTGAGGCTCAGAAAAGAAAACCCAACAAATTTTCGAGCTCTTCTACTGAAATAAACCAATCAAATTTATAGACGAGTTAGTTTTTTTCTAAGTTTCGCTTCTCTTTCTCCCCCCTTTGAGTGCAGAAGGAACTTGTCAAAGTAATTTTGATTTTGATATTGCTGTTGTTCAACTTAATTTACACCAAGTTTGCTGCTGGCTGAGAGGAAGCAATAAAGGAGCCCAAAGGAAGCCATATAAAGCGTGTTGCTGCTTGTTTGTTTTTGTTGTTAGTCCAGTTTACTACAGTCCAGTTGAGAAGTTGCAGCCACGTTGCAAGCAGCTGGCATATGTGGCAGCTAGTATCGTATCAAATTTCACTTTCAAAATTTGCCAACTGTTTGAAACTGTCGACAGTTGGTCCCAACGTTGCTGTTGCTGCTGCTGCTGCTGCTGTTGTTGCCGTTGCCTGTCACTGACCCGCTTACAAATAGCTTATGCTCATTGATTTTGTGGCATGTTGCAAGCAGAAGTATGTCCAACTGGGATTGCAACTGTTGTTGGCCAACTTGTGAAGCCTTGACATCGAAACGTGGCCAATTGTTGGTTTGCTTACGTGGCATGTGCGTAGCTCTGATGAGTAGTGCTTGGATTGAGCTTCATTTGAGTTGAAATGAGTTGATTTGACATGAGTTGGGTTGGATTGGGTTGGGTTTGGGTTTGGTTGGGTTTTGTTTGTTTTTTCTGGTATTGGATTACTAGAAAAGGGTCTCATTATAGCCAGCATGTTGAAAGGGTTCAGAACTGGCACTGATTCATGACAGGTACTCGTAAAATATGAAGTGGGTTGACCAAACCAAAAGTTACTAAGCACTCGCAAACGAATGGATTAAGTTACAATGACTAATGAGAAAACTGCTAGACAAAAGCTATTAGGTTGAAGAGTTTTTACTGCAATAGACTTTTAGCTCAGACTATTGTCAAAAAACAAATCACAATGTTTACAAAGAGTTGCTAGTATAAAACTAAAACTCTGTTTTTATGGATGAAATCTGAAAAATATTCGTTTATTCTATACGAATTTTCTTGAAGTTTGCCAGTTTTGTACAAATATTTGAATTGTTATATTTCCATAAATATATCTTCTCTCAATAATAAATGGCAAATATTTACTTTAGCTAATACTTCTCAGTTTATAAATATCTGATATAAATGCTAATCGTTTTACTCCAATTCGCCGCCCATGACTCACGTGACGTATGCGTAATTTGTTGCAATTTGGCTATTTATAAAATGCAGACACTTGTAAAATGCTCTAAACGCATTGCATTTGAGGCCTACGTTTTGGATATAATTGTTGTTTTATTTTTCTTAAATTGTGTGTGAGGCGAGCCACTTGAACCAAATTGGTTTCTAAAATTCGACAGAAAGCGAGACAAGTGCGTTGCAACAAGTACGAGTATATAACATTTTGAGGCAACTTAATTATAGCAATCTCTGACTCAGACATATATATAGATTGTACTTAGTATATAATCGCATTAGCCAGTGGATTGTGTGTGTGTGTGGCTCTCTATTTGAAAGTAAACTTTGCAACAACTCCTCACTGTAAATAAATCATTTTGCTCTGGCATTATTTGCCACTTCAGCCATAAGCTTACGATCCTAAGTCTTAAAACAAAAACCACATTTGTTGCGGTTAGTCCCCTGCCCTATACGTTATTCCATCAGCAGGTGATATGTGTACTTAAGAACTTAAAAACTTAGAAGCGAGTTGGAGTTGGAGTTTGCTTTTCTTAGTTGAAAGTTGACGCTGTGGCTGCATTAAAGTTTCAACTGAGGTCAACTCTTGCAAGGGGCAAAAGTGTTGTCATATCTCTCAATTTGTAATTTCTTCATTTTTGGTTAAGAAGTTGGAGAAGGCAGCTGCTCAGATTATATTTGCATTAATGCGACATGTGTCGAAGCAAAAGCAAATGAAGCCAAACAAAAAAACAAAAAAAGAAAGAAAATTAAATAAATATAAAGAACTTTTTTGTTTTTGGTGTTTGTCTTGAACAAAACTTTTTGTGTTGAAACTTAAAGCAGTGCAAACATTTGGAGTGTAGCTTTCCACATTTTCACATTTAAAGAAAATCTTGTTGTTCTTGTTGTATATGTAAATAATACTAAGTATAAAACGGGCCGCAAAAGAAGTTCAAACACATTTAAATTAGGCCTGAGCACATTTTGATGATGATACAAAGTTTTTCTGCAATTTTCTCACTCACACACTGACTACTCCTCCGCTCTCTCTCTCACTCTCAGTTGAAAACTTTTTGTTGACAACATTTTTGCTTGTTAGTTTTGTTGTTGTTGTTGCAGTAACATGTTCCCATCATTATAATGTGTAATGCTTTATTACAGTAAATTTTTTTTACGCAACATTTTGTCGTTGTCGTTTTTTTTTTTTTTGTGTTTTGTTTCTTTTTGCACTTTTTAAGAAAAACAAGAAACTTCTTTAAATAAAGTTGTCAAGTCAGCGAATTCTTGTTTTTTTAGGTGTCAAGAAGTGTGGGAGTTGTGTTTTTTTTTTTGTTTTTTAAATATATGCATAATGGAAATGTATTAAATTAGCCAAACATGTGATTTGCATAACAAATTCCAAGCGAACGCTGTTAGAAAAGACAAAAAACACTGTACTAGCCTTAAAAGAGAGAAGTTAAAAAGAGAGAGAGACAGCTTAAAGCTGCCTTATTCAAAACTAAGGCTCTTTTATTTATCAGCTTAGACGTCACTTTTAACTTTAGTTATAAAAACTTTATATATCTTAAACATTTTGCCATTGTAGTTACATCTTCAATACTATTGCAGGCATTGCACAAATCCTCAACCTCAACTGTAAATCGCTTATAGTTTTTGTTTTTTTGCAAACCACATAAAAAATATATAAAGACAACTGCTACGGCAACATTTAATACTGTCAAACAGAACTGAAATTGGCAGCATCGTTTGGCCCCTGTTGACAATTTGTTGGGCCAAGTTGAATGTAAGCGGCTTTTGCTTATCGCATGACATTTTTGTGACTTGTGCAATACACAGACACAGTCACAGACACAAGACACATACATAGTTACACAGTTACCCCTCTGCCCATCCCTATAAACATCAGCTGGCTGCTCTGGGAAAGTCGGCTATGCACTTGGGCTCATGCAATTTTGATGTGCTGTGAGGCAACTGTTAAAACAACCACAACAAAAGGTTGTCAAGATGAGCAAAAGTTTTTTATGCCAAAGCGATGCGATATACTATATATATGTATGAGTGGGATTATATATGCATATACATACGTCAAAGATAGTACGAATTTTCCTATAGTTATTTTTGTTGTTGTGTATTTTAATTGACAAGTGAAGGTTGATTTTGATATTCAACGTCAGCAAACAATAAATGATTTCATGTCACTTTTGGCAGATAAGAGTATGAAGGGAAGTTTTGAAACAGTTTAAGAATTGATCTTCTGCCATTTAATATGTTATTGAAGTAATATTTTAATGACGGCTTAAACGGGAAAGGCTTAAACGGGGTACAAAATAAGCTTAAGATATCATTAAACTTAATTTCTCAGTTTTTTATCAATTCCATTTGTAAATTTTTCATAGCTTTGATTCAAAATATAAAATTTGAGAATTTAGAGAAGTTAGCTTTCTAGTTTTCTTACCAACAACCGAGAGAGACAGTCTCAATTCTGTGGATAGCGAGGACTCCTTGATCAATAAGTCTCTATTAAAAAGTCAGTGTGTTCAGATAGGGTAAAGAGTACAGAAGGCTGATTTAAAGTAAAGATGACCAGCAAAAAGATAGGCAGACCCAGGAATGCTTTCTAAGAAGTATATTTGAAAGGAATTGAGAGAATTGATCAACTGAAAGAATTAAAAAGTAGGCAGACTCGCATTTTCATATAGAGTAGATTAAAATGGATAAAAACAATCTTTAAATGGTTAATGGGGAAAAAATTGAGAATGTGATACAGCTGCTTACACATTAAACTCCTAGTTCTGCCGCATAAATCATACTCCCAATTAACTCTCGCTCAGCCTTCAAAGTTTTTCTACTCTCAAAGTGAACTTTTCTCTCTCTCTCTCTTGTTGTCTGTCACACTCTCTCTCTGTTTCTCGCTTGGCCTTTTAGCAGCTTAATCAGCGCTTAAGTAGCAACTCGGCAAAAAGCCGCCAACCTTTCCGCACTTGCGCTCACTTGAACTTAATTTGGTGAGTGGTTTGAGCTGACATCCCTCACCCTTCACCCTTCACCCTCACCTCTCAGCCTCAGGGCCACCCTCGCCGGGTGGGCGCGTCATAAACGTCTGGCATAACAGTGGAAAACACAACAACAATACAGCAGGCAGGGGTGGGGGGGGGGGGGGGAGAAAAAAAAACATATACTCTGAACAAACTCTAGCCTAGGCGGGCAATAAAAACGCACTTGCCGACTACTTGAACACTCAAGCCAGCTTTTAAGTTCCACTTCCCCCCCTCTTTGGACTGTCGACTGGTTACCACTTCCGGCGGCAAAAGCAGTTCCTTCCACAGGTAACCAAAGGCAACCCCAAAATGTCTGGCTTGAGAGTTCGAGTTGAACGCAGCGTTGCCAACGTCTGGGAGCAGCATATGCAAATTTAATATTTTTATTAAAAAAGTTTTTTTGGACCACACAAAGAAGCAGCAGCAGCAGCAGACGAAGAGGCAGCAGCACACTTCTGACGTGTGTGAGGGGGTAGGGAGTAGGGGCAGAAGGGCTTGAGGGTTTGAGGGGTGAGTGGATTGCTTGCTTCTGTATGTGTTTTGTATGTGTGTGCCACTGTCGCTGTTTTGATAGGGAAGCGAATTAAGTGCCGCGGTTTGGACAAGTTTTTTAAAACTCTGTGCTGCCTCTCTCTCTCTTTCTCTCTCTCACTCTTACACTATGAAAACAAGTTTTTTATATTCTTATATTGCCTGTGTCCTTAACCCTTCTTTCTCTGCCTCTGCCTCCGCCTCTGGCTTCAACTGCCACTGAGTTTCTGTTGTTGTTCAGTTTGGCTTTGTTATTGTTGCCGCTGTTTGTATTGTGAGCCAGTTTTGCAGCTCTTTTGTGTAACTCTACTCTTTTCTTGCTCCTCTTACTCTCCCCCCCCCTTCTTTAGCTTCTTTTGGTTAGGGAATTGCCAAAAAGTTGAAGCTTAAAAGCAGAAAGCTTTCTCCCTTGGTTAAACTTTATTGTGCCGTTGTTGATTGGTTAATGCATCGATAAAATATAAAAGAATTTTGCTTTTTATATATATTTAGAGCCGCAGCACCAAGCTATCCCTTACGACCAATGTAACCAGCAGGCATATTATATTACCAAAACTATTTGAATAGCTTAATAGTACAAAGAACTCTCAAAACTAATGCTTTTCAACGTCAGATATCCAAACTATCCATATCAGATATCTTAGCTTTATCTAAACTTTATTCTGATTACTTTTATAAGTTTATATAAGTTCTACTTTTAGAGTCCTCCTTTTGTTATGTTTCTTGTTATTTTCTCAATTAATAGTTGACTTTACAACTGAATATATAATATTTAAACTAGAAACCACTTTTTCATTTATACAAATATTTTCAAAGTTTAAAATTAAGCTCAATTGCCTCCAATTAGTATTTTGACTACCTAACTTCTTGGTTTATTAGTACTCTCATGCATCTAGAAACCAACTTGCGTGTCTTTATTCAACCTCAATCTCTTGATAAACTTCAACCCAAATGCATTATTAATTTAAAATTGAATTTACATTTACATTACAATTTCAATTTGAATTTTGGTATCCCGCATGTTCTGAACTTGATTGAAAAATATTTTGTAAAGCGTGAACAAAACTTTCACAGATCCTTACCAACCAAACCATTCAACAAAAGGACCTTCATCAACATTTAAGGTAATGACAACAGAAATGGCCCATAACAATAATGAGAATTTCTCAACCCGAATGTGTTTATGTGTATGGGCCATAAATAAAACAAACGACACGATAACCACAAATTCCATTAAAAATCCCGTTCCATCTTTGCCCCATCCAGTTCATTGCTTCATTATGATGTGTCAGGTGGTAGCACTTTCCCCCTTTTCACTCCAACCAACAGCTCTAGCTACCCTCAGGAGTAAAACTAACCACCTTGCAAATGTGTTTTTCTACAGATAACCCCAAAAAGCTAAACAGACTAGTTTAGAATTATGTCACAGCAGTTTTTGGCTAAGGACGCCCATTCACCTGTCTGACCTAACCCAGCAACAATCCCTCTGTCAGGATAAGGAGGGGATCTATTCCGTTTGACCTTTGCTTTTGAATAAAGTGTTGACGAAAAAACCAAAAAAAAAGAAATAGAATTGCGCACAAAAAGCCAACGCGGAATGTTTTTTCTGACTCTGGTTTTAGTCCCCACTCCCCCCGAAAATTTTCCTGTTTTGTTCTCTCTACTTTTGGCGTTAACATTCCCCGCTGTGTCGTTTTTGCACATTTCCGTTCGTCCTTTGCTTTATCCTCGTCTCTTTATTTGTCGTGTAGTTTAGTTTTCCAAGACCCTGTGCATAAATAAATTTTCGCATGTTTGTGGCACATTTGACTGGCTGACTTCACGTCTCATATATGTGAGTGTGCTGTTCAGTTAGACTATTTCTTTTACTACTCTACAAGTTGGTTCCTGTTTTACTCTTTGTCATGTTATAATAATGTTTTTCGGACGTAATTACACTTTAGCTTTGAGCATGTTTAGGTTTTAAACTGTGTCACCGGCTCGTTAGCTCTGTGTCTTTTCTTTCCTTTATTTGTTTCTTTCATTATTTCCTTTTTCTTTTTTGCTGTGTAGCAGAGTGTAATAGAGTACACAAGTTCTGTGTTCCGCTTGGGAACGTGTGTCCATGGGGCCAGCTGCTCAATGTCAACGTTGATTGATTGAAGTTACTGTGCGATACTCTTTGAGTTGGGTTAAGCTTGGGTAAGGGTTGTTTATAGTATATATCAAGTTTATTGGTAGCTTCAAATTGGATATAAAACAAATATTATAATAGAAATTTAATGCTGTTTATCGTTTTAACTAATGAAATATTGTATTTTTGCTCTCTTTGCAGGTATGTTTCAATCAGCTAATTTGATTTATTGCATAAATATGATACTTCTACTGTAAGTATGTACTTTCCATTTTATTGTGACAACAACAGAAGTTAAATTGGTCTCTGGGCAAGTTTTAAACTTATAAAATGCAAACCTCAAAACCTAAAGTTTGAAATTGCTATGGTAACTCCCTAAAAACATGCCAAGAATTCAAAACATTTATATGCCTGTAAGCCTCACTGATGACCTCGGCTTCTGCCCATTCCAACTAGTATGTTGCACTGCCCCTGCTCAGTTGAATGCTACTTATCAGTATAAAGCCATCTAGGAGAGACCGACCCACACAGACGGCGCTCGAGCGGAACCGATGGAACAGAAGGTTTTTCTGTTGCAACAGGAACAACAATGTAGAAAATGTGTTTTCTTCTTGGTTTTCTGCAAATGCTGCGTTACGCTTCAAATGGCAACTGTGTGTGGGGAAAGAACGGAGTGACCTACAGTTGCCACATGAACTTGCAACTTTTGGCAAATGAGTTGGCCCTGCCTCAAACCCTGCCTCGTTCCCTGTTTGACAGTTTGATGCAGTTTGATGCCAGCTAAAAGGCAACGAAGCGTCACAGTTCACCCAACAAGGTTCCCAAATGTAATTATCGAGCTGAGCAACAAAAAGTCAGTCGCAATGAAGTGGTAACAAGTGTTGTTATAGTTATTGCTCTCTTGTTGTTTGCAGCCATAAAACTAGGCATTGTGGGGCTAATAAAGCTACCAGTGTGGAGAGAGAAAGAAAGAGAGAGTGTAAGAGAAAGGGAAGGCAAACAACTGTTGCTGCAGAAACTCATAAATTTGAACACTTGCCTCGAATAGAAAAAGCAAACTATATAAGTTGTTTGCCAACATTTGTGTGTGCATGTGTGTGTGTGTGTGTTTGTGTATTAAGTTAGTTATCAATTTGTGGTAAATCGGTAGGGAGTATATAAGTATATGGCATAAATTTCATTTTTATTTTTGCTTTTGCTTTGGACTTTGCCTTAATGCAATAATAACGTTTATTTTATAGACCCAAACTTTGGGCTCTGCAACTCGCACAGCTCTAAGTGTGTGTAAGTGTGTGTGTGTATTAATTTCACACATTTACACAGCACTTTTATGTCTCATTTTTCTTCGAAGAAAAAACTTGTCTACTTTGCAGAAAAATAAACGAGAGAAAAAACGGCGTAGAAAATACAGCACAAAAGGGGCAGAGCATAAAGTATACGACACGTAGGCCGTAGGACGGCAACTTTTGCACGTTCGCTGACTTGTTGCCCACATGTGTGCAAAAGTGTGTGTGAGTGTGTGTGTTTTGTGTGTATTTTGATAAGAGTCATTTAGTGTGTGTGTGTGTGTATGTGTGCGTAGCAAATTGAAATAAATCTTGACAAGTGCGCTGCGTACATTGTTTGAAGCTTCGCAACGAGTTTCAGCCCCAAAGCAGACGACGCAGCAAATTAATAACTAGGCAGCAAGACATTCCCCTTTAGATTAATTATGCCTAGCAGGGAGTACGAAGCGGGGAGGAAATGACGGTTGATATATTTGCACGTAAATTGCTTACTTTCGTGTGGAACCGGCTGGCCAAGAAAAAGTGAGTTAATAATTTAAAAACAAATGAAAGAAACAGCAGCAGAAATAACAGTCTATTCATTTGCTTAAAGAGCTATCAAGTTGGACAAGGAAAAGCTACTGGAACAGTCAGTTAAAGATAAGCCAAATGGGCGAAAATGTTTATTTATGAAATTGTGCATTTTGTTTTTGGGCAAGATATTTCATTGTTGGATGGAATTATGTTAGCAATGTCAAGAGCTCAGTTGATAGGTGAGTTTGAGTTCTCACAGGCAAAGTGATGAGTTCTTAGAAATTGCGAAAGAAATTAGATCTTGACATATATGTTTAATCTTAAATTTATCTCTAATTAAGAATCTATACTTTAAATTGATGCACAAGCTTAATAAGAGATAATATTTATATTTCTTAAATTGCATTTGGCTTAAAAATTTATATATTTTTTTAATTTCTAAGCAAAATCACAGTCACATCAATAGTCTGACAGAACTCTTCAAAACAACCTAATATTGAAAAATTGAATATTGAAAAAAACGAGTTTTTTCTGTTCTGTTTTTTTCTTTCAATTCTGTTTATTCCTCAAAGCACCTGCTATTTTTATATCCAGTTTATCGATTCATTCAATATGACTCATTTAGAATATAAACCTTCATATTTAATGAGTTGAACTCAAATCTGAAAGCACGCAAAAACGCACGACGACATTTGAAATTAGCATACAACTCATTAAAATTCATGCACCAAAAGCAGACAACGATAAAACAAGTGAAAAAGGACCTCAAAATATCATTTAAATGGCCAGAAATCTCGCACTACGTGAGGTCACGCCCACAATTAAGCTGAAGCTGAGATAAATATGAATAGAAAAACATAAAAAAACAAGAGCAAGGGCAGCTTGATGATTACTCACTGGCAGAATCACAAATCAACGCAGCTTCCAATTTATGTAAGCCACCCCCCCGCCCCCTTGCTACGCCCCTGTGTGTGTCCCTGTTGGATGGCTAATTAAATGACAGCATTGAATGCGGAGGCAAAATTAACCTTTAATTTTTGTTAAACAAGCTCGAGAACAAACTCTAAAAATATGCAAACAGAATGAATGCAAATGAAGTGGAGCCCACAGCAGCTCCAGCTGAGAGTGCCAGACAGTGTTATTACAGAGGGGAGGGGGCGGGCAAAACACAGCAGGTGGCGGCGTCAGGCAAAAAAAATATTGTGAATAGTGATGGCGAGTAATGGCATAGGTAGGGGATGAAGGCGGGGGGTGTTGGTGAGAGTGTGGGTGAGGGTGAGGGTGAAAAAAGAAAGCAAACGCCACGCAGTTTCCGGTGCTCTCGACAGCCGTTTACATAATTTCAATATGGCGGCTTTTGTAGGCGCTGGCGCGCGTGGCCAGCAGCCGAAACGGCCACTTAAAGGACATGCCAGGAGCAGTCAGGACTCGTCGCTATGTTGTTATTGTTTGAGGCATTTTTCATTGTGCCACCGCCGCCGCCGCCGTCGCTGCCGCCGCGTTTGCTGCCAGAGATGAAAAAGTAACAAGATAAAAATTTGTGTTTATGTTTTACTTTATATATTTTTTGTGTTGTTTGCTTCTTTTTTTCATTTTTATTTTTATTATTTCGTTGTTATTTCGTCTCATACTTCAGGCTTTCAGGCTGCCCACTTTTGACACTTATTTTTGACAGCTTAAGGACATTTGAGGGTCATGCACTTTACTGCTGCTGCTGTGACATGAGAGCGATTTCTCCAAGCTTTATATACAAATTTCAAAATTGTTTGCATGCCTGAGATTTGTGGCAGTTTATTATGAGTGTGTGTGACCCAACTCCGCCCCCTGACAACCCCTACCATTTCGTCTGCCTCCCGTTCAGTACCTCTACTTGTATGCCCAAGGGAGGCGTGGCTGTAGCTACAAAGCAAAACCACATTCATTATGAATGAGTGGGTGACTCCCCTGCCATTTTTGGGGTACATGCATTTTGTGTGAACGCTTTTGACTATTTAGTTGAGCAGAGGGCTGGATTGGGGTAGAGCCCCCCCCCTTAACTGAGGACTTTATTGAACCAATGCTTAGCAACTGCTGCCTGTAATTAAATTAAATTATGCTTTCACCCACAGCAACAACAAGGACCTCAGGTCCTGGCCAAAAACCCTATGCTCTCCCTGTCTAGCATTTTTCGGTGCTTTGTCACATTAAAATTTAGTGGTCCTTTTAAGTGCCGGTAATAAGATATTTTGTATGCTTCTAGGCATTGGACAACACATCAGGCAAGGCAGCAGCAGCAAGCGCCATGTGGTTAGTAAGACTGCCTTTTTACCCAGCCCCCTACCCCCTTCCAACTACACCCATGCTTAGGGAACCAATGTGTGTGACAAAAGCAGTTTGCATAATTTAAAAGGCCTAAAAAGCAACTATAAGTTTTCCCTGGGATTACAACATATTTTGGGTAGTCCTTTGAATGCCAAAGATGGTTGTACACTTGAATTTGTGAGCGCATTGCTGGCCAAAGATGTTAGAGAGTTTTCGGTCTTGGGTAACATAATATAGCAAAATATGTGTGGGCTATTTTGTGTTGTTCACAGTTGGTTTGCTAAGCCACAAAAAAAGGGTTGGTAATACCTTAAGCATTACAACACAACATCTGTTTATTGTTAGCCAATGTCAGCTGGCCTTTATTAGTAAAAGCCACATACTTTAACTGTTCTAATTAAGTTGACATAAACAACATTGTCCCAAAATACCAACTTTTCAACAGCAAAAGTTTTTCTGTTCACAACGATTTTCATGTCTTTGCAATACATTTTTTCTCTAAGTCCAATCAAATCTTCCAGCTACAGTTGTTTATTTATCTTTTTAGGGCTTTTGAAAAGCATACCAAAGCTTAGCTCAAAGCAAACCTCAAATCAGCGAGTTCTAAAAAACTTTGAAATGGGTTGCCAGACAAATCTCATATCCCAGACATTCTCCATGCCATTCTCTCTCTATCTCCTACAATTCTCAGGTATCGCCTACGTCAAGCTTTAAGCACCTTCTACTAAATCACGGCAGGTTATGTTGTTGAGTTACAAAATTGAACTGAAATGGATCGATTTCCCAGCCTCTCTACCCTCTGTTTGGTTTTTACTCTGTGTTTTTGTGTTTGTGTGTGGTAATCAGCGCTATCAAAAGCAAAGCACGTCTAAGCTTTGAGCAACACGGCGACAAAAACTAACAGGTAAAAGCAAAGACAATGATAGAGATAGAGAAAACAGTTAATAAACAACTGGGCAAAGATATGTTGGCAGACGTGTTAAGCGCCTTAAAGTATGCAACACGAAAGAAAAAGCAAGACACATGTGTCATTAGCACAAAACGTACTAACAAAAAACAGACAGAACTCATTTTGATGGACATTTGAAGCACAACTGTCAGTTGACCAATGCCAAAGTGGGCGTGGGAAACACACACACAAGCACACACACACACAGATACAGAAACACTTACAAGTGTGTGGCAAGGTGTAAAACAAATAACCCCTTGCTGCCATCTTGCCACTGAAGCCATAATCATAGCGCTTATCTTTAGTTGTATTGTGTTCCGTTCTCTTCTGTTCTGTTGTCTTCTATCTGACCCCGAACTTCATAAAGGTGTCTCCCCAGAGAAGTGTTCTCCAGTTGAGTTGTGTGAGTAGTTTTGAGTCTCTTTCTCTTTTTCCCTCTCTCTCTCAGTCCTTAGCTCCACTTGGCAGTCCAACTTAATTGTGCTTTGGGGAACGCTTAGCAGCAGCCACATTGACATTGTTTTTGTCCAGCTTACCACCCTTCAGCACACACCACCTCTCCCATCCTCAATCCCCAACCCAATATACCAATTTGAATTGCTTGACTTTTGAGCCAAGAAATTTGCTTTCATGTTTGAGCATATTTTTCATGCTGGTCACTTTTAGCCAGTCAGACAACTTTTTGCACAGACTGTGCACAGCTTAATTGCTTGTTGATGTTGGCAAGAATATCTCAGCAACAACAACAACTCAAAATGTAAATTGTAAAACATTTTTCAACAAAGAAAATCGTACAAAAAAATAATTATGTTGTACTGGAAACTTGAAAAATTGTGCTTTTCAGAAGATTACAAATATTTTTAAAACCAAAATATAACGATGTAAAAATATTTGACAAACTTATGAAAATCATTGGTGTAAACTAAAAGGAAAAGCGTGAAAAAGGTAACTGTAATCTGATTTTGGCTTATCTGTAATTTACTTGTAACTGCAAAATTTACATCTAGAATTCTTTTATATTAGAAATCAAAATGTTCTCAATTTAGTATTAATTGAGAGTAAGAAAGGTCTTTATATTTTAACGAATTTATTGAATTTTTTAGAACTCAGCGTTAAGGTTTTTCTAGACTTTGCAGCTGACAAATATTTTGTACTTTCAAGTAATATTTTGTATTACTATCAATTATTTTGGAATCATTTGTAACTTTTGCTGTACCCACATATCATATGTCAATTTCGGTTTATTAACAAGTTTTCGTTTCTTTTTTTAAATAATGCGTTGCGCTTGGTTCCTATGTTCCTGGCCTCTCCCTTTACTCCTGCACAATTTTCGCGCATCATAGTTAATATCCTTATGGCATTGCGAGTGGTGCTCTGGCGTATCGATTAATTGATTGATGAACATGCTATGAATAGCAGATGAAGGTGATGTTATTATACATAACATATGAAGCGATAAGCAATATACACACACACACACATACACACATACACACACATACACACACACACACATACACATTTAGCAACACATACATACATATAGCATTCTTTTTTGCAAGCTCTATAAAAATTCAAGCGAGCTATGGAAATATGGTTGGGTGGCATGTGCCCCATGCAACGTGCTAGGCACGTGAGAGTGCTGAGTAGCAAGAAGCAAAAAAAAAAGTATATAAAATTTTGCCGTTGGGTAGCGGCATGAAAAATTGTTTGTATTGCATATTTTTAGGGGCCGACGCCATGGAAGCGACCAAGCGTGAAACATGTTATCGGAGCGCTTTTAATGGAATTAATGCACAAAAAAATAAAGCAGACAAGCACACGCATACATAGACACAAACACATATACATATATACGGCAGGCAGCCTAAGGAATGCAAAATGAATTAAATGCAAAACTTTCACACAAAAAAGCATTGCCTGCTTTAAGGCGCACAGTCTTTAACTTTATTAAAATCTCTTCTGCTGTTGCTTTAAAACTTTAAATTGATTAATTTCCAACAATTTGTGGTTAATCAAAGAGCAACAATTATATTGTGTCTAAGCACATGTTTTCTTTATACCCTTGAAATAAGGTAATCAGAGAATATATTGTTTGGCTCTCTCAAGAGTCCAACATTTTCCTTAAAGCTGTCTTAGAAGTGATCTTTAAATTATGTACTTTTCGAATATACAACTCTATTTTATTGTTTTTTTGTTTTCAATGATAATCAAGCATGTCTATATATATATAATAGTATATTATTTCATACAGCTAGATATGATAGTTCGCTCAAAACATTTTCCAGGGAATGATGATTGACAGATTTTGGCTAAGATCAGATTACGAGTACTCCAATATATCAGCAAGGGTATCAAGTCTTCGACATTAAAAAGATAACTGCTCTTTCTTGTTTTTAATTACATTTAATACACGTTAACAGCAGCTAGCGGCGTTTTGGAAGGCTTTAAAAAAAAGTAAGGGAGCAAATGCATACAAAAAGTGTAGAAAAAATGTATGTAACAAGGACATGCAATTGAATTATGTAGTTATAAGAGTGTATGAGTGTGTGTATGTATGTGTGTGTGTGTGTGTGTGTGTGTGTGTGTGTGTGTGTGTGTGGGTGTGCGTAATTAGCCAAAAACATATTACTTTAATGACTGGGACATGCAGCTGGCCAAGATTTAATTATGAGGCAACAGCAAGCGGCCAAGCGACCAAATTGAATTCTGCCTCCTGAGCATACAGGACACACAGGATACAGGACACAGGCCACAGGACACAAGAGGAACAGGCAGCAGCAACCCTCATAGCCAGCACTGCCCCATTCTGAACCCTCCCCCCTCTATAGAAGTGCCTGAAATTGACCATTAAAATCGTTTATGCATTTTGTGTGCTGCTTGTTGCTGCTCTAATTGGTTTTTGCGTTTTGATGTTGTTGCTGTTGTTGTTGTTGCTGTTGCTATTGGTGTGCTGCAAGAGAGGCCATCATAAAATATTATTATTAGAAATTAAATTTTTATGCGTAGTGTAGCTACCGCAGAGCTGAGCTGCTTTTATTGCATACTTGTAGGTGATTTGCCAAGCTTAATTTGCCAAATTCTTGAAATTAAGTCATCAATTTTAATGCCCACTAAACTGCCAAGTTGCCTACGTTTGCCAATACGCTCAGATTGAGCATTGAAACTAAGGATTTGGCACAACATTTCAATTACACAAAGCAACATGGTTTCTCAAATCAATTTGTTTTAGTTTTTACAAGTGCCAAGTCCAATTAGCTAAAGTTTTTTTGCATTTTAAAGCAGAATCGGTTTTATTTAAAAAATCCATAGTTTTAAATTCTGTTAGACTTTCTTGACAAAACGCTTTTAAAACTGTATTGCATTATATCTTAGCAACCTCTTTAAATTTGTACGTGTGTGAAATATTGCGCTGCTGTTCACATTGAAAACAACTCAAACTTTGAGCATTTAAGAAAGGGTACAAGCGACAGTCGAAGATAAACTGAGAGCGACCACAAAATGCAAGCCACACACATACATTACACACACAAACACACACACACGAAAGTTGAGAATGTGTCTTCTTCAGGCAGTTGCCGCTGAATTATGCGGGCTGTTGACAGAGAAATAGGGAAAGAGGAAGAGCAACAGGGGAAGAAGGTAACCCAAGTAAGTTCTGAGCACGTTTAGAGCAAGCCACAAGCACTCTATACACACACATACACACAAAAAGACACACGCACACAGACAAAAATACACAAGCAAATGCTAAATGACACACAAATTCAATGTCAAAGCATTGGGCGCACAAAAGTATGCAACGATATGTGTAAAGGAAGCAGGAAAAGGATGAGAGCGAACGGACACGGGCAGGGACAGTAGCCAGTAGCGCCAATGGTGATGATGACAATGATGATGGCAGTCCAGACGCACAGACACTTACACACACACACACACACACACACACACACACATACACATACACTCACAATATATAGAACTAAATGTGGAAAAGTTTGATTTGCAGCCAGAGAAAGGACCAAGGAAATGGTCTACATGGAAAAAAGATGTTGAAATATATGAGCAAGGCAAGCAAAAAGTTTATTTTTTTTTGCGCTGCTGCGGAAACGGAAATAGAATTATAAAAGCCAAGCTAAAGACGTTTACACACCATACAAAAAGCAAATGGAAACAGAAGGGGTGGCCAGAACAGAGAGGGGGCAAGAGAATACAGAGCACAGAGCAGGGCAGACACACACATGCCAGGCAGATAAGAAAATTGTTTGCCAAAGGCTTAAGGCCGTGTGTGTTAGTGTCTGTTAAGTGTGTGTGTGTGTCTGAGTGAGGGAAACTTTTTGCCAAGTTCGTAGGGGTACAAATTTATGAACAGGCAACCACAAAACTGTATGAGGCGGTTGCTGAGAATGGAGAGGGGAGTGTGGAGCGGGTAGAGCGGAGCGCGGTAGATGGTTGAATCAAAAATGAAGTGCGATTTATGGTCATACAAATCAAAGTTTGGTGCTTGAGTTGATTGCTAACAATCTTTTGTATGACAGAGTTGCTTGTGGTTGAGGGGAAGTTTTTGGGGTAGTGTGGGGGGTTAGGAAGGCAGGGGCGTTATCATTTATGGGTGGGGCTATAAATGGGCTTCTGTAATATTTGACACTCGCTTGGCTGGCTGCAGGTGTAGCCAAAGAGAGATTTGTGGTACAAATTAGTCGAAATGTGAAAAATGAGGTGATAAATTTTGCAAAGTGCGAGCAAAAGTTTTGAATTGAATGGAAAGCAAGGACTATGACGACAGCGACAACGACAACGTCGACCAACGGGATTTATGAACAATTATAAAAGCTGTGGCAATAATTTTCCGAAAATGTGCAGATTTGTGTGTGGAAAAACTTTTGAAAGCAGCTGCCGAACTGAACCCAACGATAATGTGAATGACCATTGAAGTTGCCAGCGGTTTGCTTTATGAGTTGGCATCGGATGGAGAGAAAGGACTGCTTGGATTTGAAAACAGCTTTGGTTTCTGCGCTGTCATGCATTCATTGAGTCACTAATATGGCTATTGTTTGTCTGCCTAAAGGGATTGAAACTGATTTAAAGTGACACTGGATTAGGTGCAAAGGTAGAATCAAAGGAGAAATAATTGAAGACTGGATTAAATTAAAACTGCTTTAAAATTCTGAAGCACATTTATTACATGATTAAATCTGTGACAGTTATAAACTGCGATCAGAAATAGTTGCTCATTGAGAACAGCCGCAAAACAATAAGTTTAATAATAGAAAAACTTGCAGAAAAGTACTTTAAATCTGAGCCAGTTTAACTTTAAACCGTGCTTAAGATCTAAAAATAAAACAATTTTCAATTTAGTTTCTTCATAACTACAACATATCCATTTTACCAGTTGAGCCTTAAATTGTACACACCTTTTCCAACTTCAGATACTCTGAGCATACCCTTGGCAGCCATTTGAGTTCAATCTTTGGCTAACCCATTCGCCAGCAGCCAAACAAAGGTTAAGAATAGGTTTAAAGATAGCCCGCATCACCTTGGGCCAGACCCAGACCCAGAACCTAGACTTAGACACAGACTAAGGGCCAGGGCCAGGCCCAAACCCTGAGCAGCCAAGCAGGTCGACGACGCATTTGGCACGGCTAATTCAGCACAACATACGACGCATTACAGTTGAAGCAGGACAAGCAGGACGACGACGACGAAGGGAACAAGGACGAGGACGAGAACGAAGCGAATGTGGACATTGCCAGGCAGGATTTGCTACTTGAGAAATTGAATATTTCACATGTCTGTTTGAATTTTATAAGCACTGAAGGAAACAGCCAACACAGAGCGGAAAAGGAAGTGTAGCAAAAAAAAAGAAGAAGAAGGAAAAAATACTGCTAAAAACCTAACCAGCAAACCAAATAGAAAAATTGAAAAATACAACAACAAAAAATACGAAAAAAGAAAATAAAATAAATCGAGAGAAGCTGCTGCGCCAGAAAGAGAAATGTGAAACGACTGGGCGCCTAATCTAATATGCCACAGTGCAGGAAATTTGTGGATAGAGGACAGGCAGATGAAATAGACAGACAGACAGACAGACAAAGAGACAGAGAGACAGACTGAACGACATTCAGAGAGTCCAGACGAAACTGATTGTTGGTTATGGCAGAGCTAAAACTTCTTCAACTTACTCCTCGCATCAGGATGAAGATAGACAAGTTAGTTTTACAGAGCTCAGACCCTCCGACAAACGTGCGAAATAAATGATATTTTATCAGAGACACACACACATACATATACACGCACACATACGCACCAAATGGAGCGTAAATTTCAAATTATGTTATAGGCTTTTAGGCCGATAAGTAAATTATATATATATGTATATGTATTCTTTTTTATGGATTTCAAGCATGTGTAATTGTGTGTGCGTGTTTTTTGTGTGTTGTGGTGTGTGTACATTGGAAAATGTTGTATGTCAGCAATAAACTATTTGTATACAAAATATGGTTAAATATTTATGCGGGACTTGTGAGTATATTTCATGTAGCTTTTGGTAATTGAATAGAGTAAGTTGAATCTGTAAGGTAGATCAAAATAAAAGAAGAAACTTTTTACTACAATTTAAGCTTGAATTGTTATTGAAGGATTTGTTATAATCAATTGACTTAGTCAATCAGAAACTATTTACTTTTAAAAACTTAAATTTTTCAAATGCAAATAACTAAAAGCAAATAGAACTCCGTTCTCCATATGGCTTTGCAAACTTCTCAATCGCCTACAAATCAAAATACATATTTACTTTGCATAATTTGCGGGCATCGACAAAGCAAACGAATCGCAAAAACCCAAAACCCAAAAACCAACCACAAAGCCCATAAATAAATCAATGCTAATATATAAACAAATTGCATACAAAAAAAAAGGCAAAACAAAAAATATGTTAAGCCATAATGTAAACATTTCAATTTACATAACAGCAACTTCAAGGCTGGCTAAAAATATATTTATAGCCTACTTAAAGGCTTACTTAGAGACCGCAACACTCTTAAGACCACTTTAATTTCAATTTTCAATTTGCATAGATCTCTCACTCTTTCTCTCTCCCCATCTCTCTCTCTCTCTCTCTCTCCCTGAGCCAGTGGCTAACACTGGTTGCCATGCAAATTGAATCATTTTTGTTCATTTCAACAGCGACTCAATTTTTTCTATGGCAACCAAGCTATAGAAAAAATCTTGACTGCTCACTTTGTGTCTGGAAGGTGTTCTGCCTCTGGCTCTGGCTCAGGTTCTGGCAAAATGTGTCGTTCTTTTGAATTTATGATACTAAACACACAACACGCGGCTAGCCACAGCTTGAATGGCAACTCTATTCATATGGCTGCTGCTCCCACAGGCATAACTCCATTCACCTCACACTTGAATAGCCTTCTGATTGTGTGTGTGTGTCTTGAGTCCTTGAGCTCTCCCTTTGTAATAACCCCTCTTTTGCTTTTGTGCTGCACTTTTGCAGCCTCGCTTAACATATAAATTAATTTCAATTTCATTATTTATTTATTACAGATCGCACCATCAGCGAACATGAGAACAAAAATGTGGTCCTGCCATGTCCTGTCAATGAGCAGAAATGCGGGAAACTTCATTCCCTAAACTGGTTCAAAGGCGATGATCGCATTGCTGCCATGCTCCTGGGCGATAGCAATGTCACGAGTGTGAATGATGAATTTCAAAATAGGTAAGTGCATTATTAACTTAATAACTATGCTTAAGAACAAGAGTTAATATTGAGTCTAGTCCTGTTTTACAGTGCAATTAGATTTCATCAAATATTTTTACCTATTTTTAATTTCCCTTATCCTTCACAGAGTTACTGTTGAGCAGAATCCATACAGATTAGTTATTAAGGACTTGAGAATATCTGACGAGGATATATATCTATGTGATACAACATTTTTTATACCAGAAGAAACGTGTGATAACTTCAATGGCTATCGTGTCGAATTGAATGTCTTAGGTAAGCTATCCCACCTATCCTCGCTTCACTCTTTTTATGCATGTCCAACTTTCATTCAAAATGATCGCCTTACAACTCATTATAATTTGCGCTTACTTTTGTAAAGTTTTGAACTTTTTGGTTCTTGTATCTTGTAAATGCTTTTGTCTTTTGTTTGCTTAAAAGAACTAAAAACTTACTGCTAAACTAACCTATAAAAACTCATATCATAAAGATAATAAATACCTATGCATGGCATTTATTTGGAGCTCATTGCTAACTTACAACAGGCCAAGCAGGATTGAAAACCGCGTGGATATTGCATGTTTAAAAGAAACTAATTGTTCTAAGATGCTCTCTGTGTAATGCTTACTGTGTTTGTTCTGTAAACAATGCAATGTGTTTGGAATTTTAGTTTAAAACTGTAAAATCGATATGAAAATGCAATTAATAAGCAGTTTTGTATGAAATGAAATGATAAAATTTTAAATTTGACTGAGATGTTAAGTCCTGACTCTTACATAACTTCTTCTTCTATCTCAGAATGCAAATTCTTAAAATACGTTCGTAGGCTTTTTATTTGAAAGCTAAGAACTTTAAAAATATATTCTAAAGTATTAACTTTAAAAAAAACATTCAAAATTCTCTACAATTTAACAATAAAAATACTCATTCAAATTCTCAACTGCAATTTATCAAATTTTTTAACATCAATTTACAGTTCTAAAGCTTGAAATTCGCTACTCTAACTGCCAAATCGATTGCATTTTCACTTTGATTCTGTTTCGTTGCCAATGAATATCAACATATATATATATTTTTTTTTATTCTGAATGTCCTTTGCTGCCTGCCTTTACACGCATAACATTCTATTTTGTATATACATAAATTGTAAAAGCAAAATATTTTCATATTCTCGTTTATCGTTCCACAAATATATATATATATATATCGAAATGTTAACCCATTTGAAAGTGCCAACGAAAAACTTTACTTTTAACCGCTCTCTACTCTTTTACCATAACATTTGAACGTGTCAAAACTCATGCAAATATTTTCTCTTAACTGATTGTCCCACAAAAAAAAAAATATAAAAAAAAAAACAAATAAAATGATCTGAAAAATCGCATACAAAACGCTCGTCCACATCGACATGGAAATTATATATATACATATGACATATACATATACATATACATATACATATACATATATATGCATTGCTATCAAAACTAAAACCAAAAAAATTCGTTCCACCAAAAACTATCAAAAACTAACAAAAAAATACTAAACTGCAAAAATCAATACATGACAAACCACTGAAAACCAAAAACCAAAAACTAAAACTAAAACTTAAAAAAAAAATAAACTAAATCGAACACTATGCCACGCCTATTCTGTTCACATTCGCCTACCTCTTTCAAACGTGTGCACTCATCAACAAAATTGTTTTTTCTATACGTTACTCAAAAAATTGTATTGAACTGTGAAAACTAAAACCCCAAACCTGATGTGAAACTCAACCTAAAAACAATTTAAACTCCAAAACAAAACGCTTTAAATTAAATTTAATTTCTTCAAAAACAAAAAAACCAAAAAAAAACAAAAAAATATGATAACCAAAAAACAAACAACAAAACGTTTTTGGCTATGAATAAACAACAAACTGCGCAAAACAAAACGTAGAAAACCTTGGTAAATTTAACTTTAAAAACATTTTAAATAAATATTATTTATAATTTTTCGAATTTAGTTGAATGGCAGCTAAAGCTGACAAAAATCAGTTTGTTTTATAATTTTTAATAAGAATGAGAATGTGGTGCTGGTTTTTCTTTTTTATTATTATTATCAAATTTTAGTGAAACTTGTTTATTATTTTCATATTTATTATTAAGCTCCTTGCTCATTCAACATCCCTTTCAATTGATTCATTGCAAAAATTATGATTTTCATTTAATTAATGACTCATTTTGAATTAGTTTGTTAATTTCATTATTATTTCAAATTATTGCTATCAAGAATTGAATTTAGTTTCTAATTTGTTATCAATTTTTGCTATTAATATTTTATATACAATGCAAATCAAATATGATTTATTAAAAAAACACAAATTCAACATTTTTACCTCCCGAAAAAAAATATTGTAAAAATGCAAAAAAAAAAAAATATGAAACTACGCCCACACACACACGCACACACATACAACTACACAAAAAACATACACACATACATACATACACAAAATGTCGTCGGATGTTTTGGTTGGACACACCACAGTGCCACCCACAGAGGTTGTGATTTTGGACGCAATGGGCGACCGCATCGAGAACGGCAGCATCGTGGGACCCATGCAGGAGCGTCAGAGCCTCAAGGCGACCTGTACGGTGAAGAACACACGCCCCCAGCCCGATGTGGGCTGGTGGCGTGGCAGCAAACGCCTGGCAACATGTGAGTATTGCCCCATATATGTATGTTGGGGCAAGGTAGCAAAACGCATAAAGGTTTTTCGTCAGGCAGTCATAAAAGCTGCTGAAGCGCGTTTATTGATTCCCAAAAGCGGACTGAAAGCCAGTCAGAATGAGAGTGTGGGGCTCTAAGCAGCCAATTTGATGCATAAGTCCAAGGAGAGGGGGGTACGGCTTTACGATGCGCCACAAAGTTTATGCAGTGACTGAGACGACCAGGGTCATAAAGCCAAGGCCTCGGCCACGGAAGGATTTGGCTGCTTATCAGTGTCAGTTTTGGGGGGCCATAAGCAATAGGCAAATGCCTCAACCCACAGCAGTCCATAAAATGTTATACGCTTTTATTGTAAAGCATAAAAATAAACTTAGAGGCGATTTTCATTAAATTTTAAGAGCCTGCTCAGTTGTAGCGACTGAAAAGCCAAGCAAATTAATTGATTTCTATTTTTAAAGCCATGGGCACTTATTTTCTAAGCCAAAGCAGAATTTTTAAAACAAGCACTCGACAAAACATTTTTGTTTTTTAATTTTGGTTTACCTTTTTGGTCTGGCCTTGAAAAGCACTTAAAGTCATTTCTTATTCCCACAAAAATCCCAGTAATTTACAAACGTATTAAACAACAAGACGATCTACAAGCCGGCAACAACATTTTTCTGTTTTTTTTTTTTTGGAATTTCCGTTTCCCTTTTTCCCTGCTAATTGGCGGCGTTCTGCGGTCTGCAACCCTTTTTTGTCTGTCTGACAACCCCAACAATGTTTTATGCCATACAAAATTTTATTTATTTTCGTTTTAAAAGGCTTTGCTTATCATAATTGCCTGTAATTAGAAAACAGGACGATGAGCTAAGTTCTACAGCAAATATGAAAACAGGACGATGAGTTAAGTTCTACTGGAAATATGAAATGAGACTGCTTAGAAGGAATTGGGTTTTGGCAACTTTATTACATATGCTTTTTAAATACAAAACTAATAAACATTCTATTTAATTTAAACAGATTCACCCACTCACGATCTTAACGATGGCCTCTACACATCCACACTCGAATTGGATTGGCAACTATCACGTGAGGATCTGGCAACGGATATTGAATGTCGAGTCGAATCGGCTGCCATTAAAACTGCAATTGTTACCAAATTTAGCGTCGATTTACAAGGTGAGTCATCATTGCAACGATTACGACTACGACTTACTATAAAACATAATCCAAAGGCATATCCTCATGCCTATTTGAAATAACTCAAGAAACAGCCTGTCATAAAACCAAGCTATGATTCAGTCAAAGATATTGCCTAAAATACGGTTTATATTTATATTTATGTAGGCTGTGCTTAGTTATATGACTGTCTTAGCAAAAAGGGTTTGTTTTACGGCTTTGTATTGCAGTTTACAATACATCAAAATACATTGTTAAAAGATTTGATTTTATAAAAGTAACAAGTAAACTTTAAGAGAATGTAGAGGAGAATAGAAAGTAAAGTTTTAGACAAGAAAACATGATTATATTTTCTAGGAAAGTTGCTCATAAGTATTTACATTAGACAGCCCCTTAAAAACTGTCTTTTTTTTTGACAAATTACAGCTTGTATCAAAAAAAAAAGAAAACAATTTTTTATCTACAAATACTTTTTCATGGCTTTAATCGAAATAAGTTGAAAGCGTAATAAATATTCAAGAACAACAGCATTGACGCGACATTTTGACATGTTTAGGGTTCATTAAACCAGAGTGGCAACCCTTCTAATTACAACAACACCAACAAAAGCCCTTAGGCGCCTTGAGCCACCATTTTGAAAGTCATGCAAATAAATTTTTTCTAATTAAAAGCTGACAATATCGAGTGACATTGTTCGCATTTTCCCATTTTCTCAATTTGACTTTTTCTTTGGCTATATTGACGAATGATTTGACATTTTTGCTGGGGCAATTAATGAATGTCATTAAATGTAACATTAAACTGAGCAACTAAGCCAATTTTTTCATTTACAAAGTGGACACAACAAATTGATTGATGGCCAATTCGGTACAACGTTTCTTTAAAAAACCATTTACCAATTATTTAAAATATAAAGTACAATAGCCTGGCTTAGTAGGCAGAGTTCTCCAAGCATGCAAATGGCCATTATGAATGTTTTATATTATGGTAAATGAAGAAAATGGCAAACGAGCTATATGTGCTCGTAACATGGCCATGGCCAGACAAAAACCAATTACAAGTCAAGCATTTTAAGCAATTTTCTAACAGCCACCCAAACTGCTCTTTTCAACTCTTTTCTTATACTTTTTTACAGTGCGGCCCACGAGCATAGACATCAAGGGAGTGGAACATCATACGGTGCAGGGCAGCAAAGTGGTGCTAACATGTGACGTAAGTATTGGCTGAACTGTAAATTGGTTTTAAGGATGAGACAGGTGGACCTTCTATAGGCTAGATCAGGCACACTGTGCAACGTTTATTTTTGAGGATATCAGAACATTTTTATTTTTGAGTTGCAATTGCAATCATTTATAAAGGACTTTAATATTAATTTTAGTATAAAAGGCTTTACGTTGACAAAAAAGAAACAAAATATGTTGTAAATGTTAATACAAATATTAATATCTGTTAAGATATAGCTATCTGTAGAACAGATCAACAATATTCGATTACCGAAAATCTAGTTTCTTTATCAATTATTCTTTCTGGAGTTTCAATTGAAACTGACTAGTGTAGTGATCTATTCAATATGCGAAAATATGCAACAAATATTTCAAATCTATTGTTTCTTTTGCTCTTACTGTTACACTGTGCATCAGGCAGTTTTTAGTCTTCATCCTCTCGGATTGTGCTCGTCCCTCTGTCTTGTTCCTTGTCGTTGCAGTCCGAGTAATTGACAATAATTAACTGTCAATTATTTTGCGATTTTTCGTCGACGTCGAGGACATGTGTGGGGCCAACTGGCTTTGCAGCCGACCGACCGGCCGAGTCCTGCCACACACATACTGAGCCTTTTAACAGAGAGTCTACGACAATGCCTTGTCATTTGCCTGGGCCTCTCTGCCTATGTGTCTGTGTGTGTCTGTGTGTGTGTGTGTGTGTGTGTGTATCTCGTCTTGTGCCAGTTGCCATTTTGCATTGCATTTTAATGGAAAAGCGCTCAATTGGCTGCAGTTTAGCAGCACTTTGAGCAAAGGACCTCCTGACAACGTTCGTGTGCACTGTAAAATTATGCAAAATTGTCTATTGATTGCGTATTATGTTTAATGGAATTTTATGCAATTGTTTTACTGCGCCTGCCTTTCTGTCTTGCCAGGTAAAAATGTTTCCTGAAAGGCTACAGGCTAATGGAAATAAGTAGTATGTATGAATATGTGCACTTGCCAGCTAATGGAAATTTAATGGCAATTGCTTTGGGAGCTTACGCCCTAAAAAAGACCCTCCCTATAGGCATTCACATCACGCATACGCCCCATAGACTTTCAAATATATATAGATACACGTTTGTATAACATTTGATTGATATTCTTACAGATACATGGTGCTCGTCCTGCCGTTAACCTAACCTGGTATAACGAAACTTCAATTGTCAGTCCCGAAGAAAATGAGCTAACTGAGATACGCACCAGAGCTGTAAGTTTACTAATCCAAAAGATAAATTGTATATTTATTAATTGTACTTAATTATTTAGTTTGAAAAGGAAGATGGCACTTATCACACACAATCTGAATTAATCTTTAATGCATCACGTTTTGAAAATGATCGCAACTTTCGCTGTGAGGCCGAGAACATTGTCTTGCAAATAAATCGCGAGAAGCCAATATCCTCCGTTTTGGTTTTGGAAGTTATGTGTAAGTATTATATTTTTTAAGTTTTAATATGTTTTATAGTTCATTAATCCTTATATAAGCAAACAAATCTTATTTGAGCTTGTTTTAGTTATTTTTAGTTCACTTCAAGCCCTTTTTAATAAAACTCTGCTCAAAACACTGCTGTATTAGAAAAAGTTGTCCAAAATCTAGTCAACCGTTTATTGGCAGCCTTAGGGAAGGCAATTTTACATTTATTATTTATTATGTATACATCAAAAACATTTTCGATTGTGTTGTTTCTTCACTAAAACTAATTTTTAATAATTTTCTATTTCTAAATCATTTTACAAAATTTTTCTTTAGATCCGCCCGTTGTCAAGGTCAGTCCACCGGAAATGGTCACAAACACAAGTGAAATTGTGCTGCTCAATTGTGAATACGTAGCAAATCCTGCATCGCTCACACAAGTCGTTTGGTAAGTGCCTAAATCCAACAAACTAACACAAATTCAAAAAATAACCAAACTTAACAAGGAAACAAAAAAAAAGTGGTGCAAGGAATAGGGAAACGTGAAGGGGTGGCGGGTAACCCACAAAAAGCAGCCAAAAATGCAAAAGTCAAAAGCGAAAAGCAAACGAATTTAAATTGCTTTTAAATCCGCCCTACAAATACGCACATATGACAGAGATGGCAATAGATTGCAGAGAGAGATGGCAGTAGACCCGAGGCGAAAACTGACGCGCGCTTTTGTTGAGCTGTGTAGGCACCTGGGAGAGGTGCGAGGCAACATTAGGTGTTTGGAGCTGAGTGGTGTGGGGTGGGGCAAGCATTGCCTGCGGCAAGCTGGCAGTTTGTGTGACTTTGAACTGGCACAGTTAGCAGTCAGCAGATAGCAGCAGCAGGCAGCAGCAGCATCAGCAGCAGCATCAACATCAGCAGCAGCAGCAACAGCAGCAGCAGCAGCAGCAACAGCAGCAGCAGAATCCAAGCAGCGTCGGCAGAACTCAATTAAACTAAAATTTCCACAGTAAACAAAAATCTAATTAAAAACAAATACAAAAGTAAATAGACAACAAGAGAGTTGAAATCTACGCAACAAGCGACAACAACAACAACAACAAGTGCGTGAATTGGATGCGCTCTCTGTTTACAGATACACACACACATACACACACTTGGTTACTACCCCTCATCATCATTCCACATACACAAATTGCTAGGCTCCAAATCAGCGAGGATGCATTTATCTGCTGAAAATCAAAACAAACTCGCAAATGCGTAATTCGTATGCGTATACGACGAATCCGAATCCAAATGCGAATCCGAATCCAAATGCGTATGTGGAATGGAAAGTAACCAGCTATTGTTGTTGTTGTAGCTGCTGCTGTTGATGAGTTGCAAACAGCGAGAAATTTTGATGATTTATTAAAAAAATGTATATAAACATTAAATAACTTATTTTTTGCATAATTACGAAAAATGAGCTTTAATGTGCTTTTAAAGCTGCCTTTTCAAAAGCTTTTAAATGTTGTTAGTATATATGTATGTATTCAAATTTAAAAGAGACCTAGCCTAGCCTACAATAATCTCTCTATTAAATTCAAATTTCCTTAATGATTAGTTTCAATCATAGAATTTTGCACAGTGTATGTAGACAATAACAAACAACAGGCACACGAGCAAAGCATGCAAATGCGGCAACAGTAGCAACATCAACTTTAGCATAAAATTGCAGAATGACACGCGAGCAACACACGCGCATAATGCAAAATCATCGCCGGCATATGGCAAATAGGCAACCAGGCAACTAGGCAACCAGGCAACTAGCCGAGAGCCAAGCAAATCAGACAGCGAGAGATGAACGGGGAGTATGATGATGATGGTCGAGAATGTGAATTTGAATGTGGATAGTTGTGTCTAACAAACTTGGCCAAAATGCAGAGACCAATGCAATGCCAGCGAAATTGAAGCACAAAATGCAAATTGCAGTTGCAATGCCATTCACAGATTTCAGTGTGCTCGACTTCAATGCTGAGAAGCTATTAATTTTCCTGCTTCTGCTGATACTGCTGCGGCCACATGGCGTATGCGCGACATTCATTGTGTGCGTGTGTGTGTGTGTGTGTGTGTGTGTGTTTGAGAGGGTTGTGTTGACACACTTTTGATCAGAAGTTCATTTGTAAGACAATGGCAGAGTTATAAACATGCAAATTTAATTAAGCTTTGCTACAAAAGACTTTTCACACAATCCAATTGTACTACAAATTATTGAAGCGTTGTTCAGAAGTTGCAAGTTTGCTTGCAATTTGGTGCAAGTATCATCTTTCATCTTTCGTTTCTATTTGTTGACAGATTACATACAAGTTTGTAAAAATGCTATCTGATTTGATAGCCATTAAAACTTCAATGTCAATGCATCAATCAGTTTGTAAAAACGTGAAACCGTTTTGAGTTATTTAAAAGCCAACCTAGAAAAATAATCTCTCCAGGTCAAATAGTGCTTCAAGTTGCGCCTGATAAATAGAGTGCAAAATTAAATTGCATACTTGCAGACGCTGCCAGGAGCATAACATGTCAGAGCCACGCGAGTTCCTAATTACACAACAACAATAACAGCAACAACAACAACAAAATCAACCACAACTAAAGCAACAGCTCGCGAATATGATGAATGAAGATGAAGCAGTCAACACACAGACGTGCCGTCACACACACATACGAGTACACACACACACACACACACACGCAGTTGCAGTCAGTTGCTGCGTTGTCTGTGTGTCAAGTGGCTGCATTTTACAAGCCTTTTCCACGCTTCATGTTTTCACATTTTCACATTTTCACTCTTCTCGCACACGTCCTCCATTTTGCATGTTTTTTGCCCTTTTTTTGCTAATGCCAACTGAGAAATTAAATGCACACACAAAAGTGACACAGAAAATTTATTTAGCAGGCATTTCATTTACGCCTGTCTCTTTGTGTATATATGTGTGTGTGTAGTGTAGTGTGTGTGTGGGTGGCATTGCCTATGTTTTGTGGGTAAAAAGTGAAAAGCTATGCACAGTATTTAGACAGCGGAATTTACAGGATGCGATACTGCTGCTATGCAAAATTCGTAGCATACATTTTGGGGCCAACATATTTATGCCCACAATTGTTGTGTAATCTCGCATAGCAGCTGGGTTTAATGTGCGCGCAGCTCTGAATACTTGCTAATTAGTGTTACATATTCAAGGTAGTTGTGTGCGCTTCAACTTTGCCATATTTATGCAGTTTTTGTGGTAAATATTTTAATGACCTATTAAGCCCTTTATCTTTTATTTGAGCTCAAGTGTTTGTTATCAATAACTGCGGTTTATTTTTAAATTGAATTCTTTTTCTTTTCATATATCAATAAATATCTTTACAGCATTTATGACACTTCGTAAATGAATTTCTTCCGAAACAATGTTGTTGCTCAACTTTCATTAGAATGCTTTCTCACGTAATATTATTCAATTTGTATCTAGAATAATGATCTCATGTAGATCAAATCAGCATTGTTTTATGCATTCTGCAATTGTTCTCAACGTTCACTCACCATGAAATATTTACATAAAATTAATCTTAATTTGTTGCGGCCGCCAACAAAAGACAAAAGGTGCAAGGGGTGAGGGCTTCGGTGGGGGGCAAGTATTTGTCTACTTCCAATAAGGGCAACTCGCAGGCAAACAACAATAGGAGAGCAACCCTTAACTCAACCAGCCATTGAAACATAGAACAAACAAAAGCCAAAGACATAGCCCCCAAAAGCACACACACACTCACGCACACACACACTCACAAACACACTGGTTATTCTCTCTGCCTCTTGCACATAATTTATAAATCACCACAAAAGTAATTGTAATTGTTGAATTATTTAAGCGCTTGGCAATAAACCACAAAATTTGCCTCAGACAAAAAGTTGACTTTACGACTTGTTGACGATAAAGGCGGTGTTTCCAGGACGAGTTCCTTCGAACCAATTAAAAATGTCTGCCTGTTGTACACACACACACACACATCTATACAAAGACATGAGTAAATTAATGAGTTACTTGGGCCTGCATCCATATGTGAGCGTTCGAAAGAAGCACTTTGCCAGCTGCTGTCGAGATATAAAAATAATTTCAATACTTTTTCCGTTTGCCATTAAGAGAGCATTTCCGGTTTGCCTGGACGCACATATCTGCACATAACTTGAAACCGAAAGGGGGGGAGGGAACACAATACAGGAAAAAGAAAACTTCGTCTATAACACGCGACTCTCGTTAGCTTTTTGGGGGCAAAACATTTTTCTTGTTTTTTTTTTTGTTTTTGTTGCTTTTATTTCGGGTAGCCTCGCCGATAATTAAAATTAATTACGCTTGCCACCGATGATGTGCAGGATTTATGCAACACGAGTCGCGCAACGTTAACTCATTAAATTAACGAGGCCGAAACACTGAAAATTACTTCTCACATGAAATAAAGAGTAAAAGCACAAAGGTAGAATATGGAAAATGCAATGTGGATGTTGTCCAGCAGTGAAAATTGCTTTTGTTACGTTCCGTTTTCAGGTGGTGTTCCTGTTGCTGTTTCTGTTGCAGTTGCTGTTGTAGTTGCAGTTGCAGCTGCATTTGCTGTCCTTTCGCTGTTATTGTAAATCAATTAAAATTTATATTGAGCCGTGTGTGCAACTGCAACTTGAGTCTGCTTCTCGGCGGATGCCAGCAGACTTCCCGTTGCAGTCCGAGTTATGGGGCAATATCATTTCGATTTATATCTTATATATGTATATATGTATGTATATATATGCCGCTTTCAAGTATGCAATGCTTTTTTAATTCAACACATACACGCACACCATGTCGATTTTTATTTTTAACTGCCTTTCGCACTTTTATCGCCAGACAGCGAAGTGTGCGTAAAATTGTTTTAATGCCACTGGGAAATGCAAAGAGCACAACAAATAAAAAACAACATATAAAAAATGAAATAATAAATCGAGGCAGACAGAAGAATGAATGAAGAATCTGCCATTGTCTGTGGTAATACTCTGCAACTGAGAGCTATGTTTATAAGTGTGTGAAGTGTGTGTGTATGTGTGTGTGTGTGCTTGAGGGTGTTTTCTATTGTTTGAAATATCTGGCAGTTAAAAGGTGCAGTGTGGGTTTTAAGTTAAAGTCAAGTTTATTGTGATTAAATAAAAGTGACTTACTTAAATCACAAAATAAATAAATTCAATTAATTTGATTCCCTTTGAGTTAACTACTTTCAACTCGAAGAAAGCTTTCTGTACAAATCTTAAAAAATAACACTACACAATATAAATAATTTAAATATTAAGTGTAGCTTTAAGTTCAAGTTGTTTATTCGCCAATTGCAATTGCAGCTTCGTCAAGCCAATTGTTCAGAATTTGTAAGTGGATTTTAAAATCGAGACACAGAGCTGAAGAGAAAGTCGAGCAAAAAGCTTGTCAAACAAGCAAATGCAAAATGAACCATAGTTGAGTACAGTTGGCAAAAGCAGCTTATGTAAAAGGGTGGACAGAAGGTAAAGAAAAGAGTGCAAAAACAAGGAGAGTAAATAAGTGAAGCAATGCACAAAGAACATTTGACATAATTTTGCAGTTGTTGTCGTTGTGTCTATGGCAGGTTCTGAAAAGTAGCTGAGAATTCATTGACAATACAGTGCTTTTCTTTCCATCTTTCCATCTCTCTCTCTGTTTCTGTCTCTTTCTGTCTCTGTTGCACTGTGTCACTCATGTTATGCAGCATAGCTCTTGTGCAAGTTGTTATGAAAACAAAAAAACAATGAAACGTGCCTATAAATTTTAAATAGCCAACAAGAGAGCTAACAACAAGAAAAGTCGCCTGCATCTGCATCATCTGCTTCCTATACCCTATCTGTGTGTGTGTGTGTGGGCGTATGGCATCATAATTTATTATGTGTGTATGTGTATTTAGTAGAAGATTGTGCTCTAACTAACTAGACAAAGCACATTTAATTAATGCCACGCAACGTTCGACTAATTTCTCAACTCTTGTTTCCTTTTCAGGTATCGCAATGGCGAAATTGTAAATGTCAATGATACGGATCACTATCAGGGCGGCAATTCAGAGAATGTAGCACTTGTCATTAGGTCTACAGATAAGGTGGATATTGGCAACTACACCTGCCAGCTGTCCAATTCGATTGGCAAGGGCGTCTCGGAGCAGCAAATCGAGCTCGATGTTCAGTGTAAGTTTAGCTAAAAACTGTTGATGACAACTAACTAACTCATTTTTACACAACATTTTTGTTTTTATTTATAGACGTGCCTATTGTGGAAGTGCAGATGATACCCGAAGGACCCGTCAAGGAGAGCGATGAGTCCAATGTCACCTTATTCTGTAACATTTTGGATGCAAATCCTTCAGTGTTGACCAAAGTGCGTTGGTATGCCAACTCCACGTTGCTCAAAGAACTACCCGATTGTGTGGAAACAAGAGTAAGCTATAAGTAAAACTAATAATCCATGTGATATACTCACTAATTGCGTTTCTTTTCAAGGAGGATCTATGCCACATTGATCCTAGCAAGCTGCTGCTGGAGACCATTGGACGCGGCTTCTTCTACAATTATTCCTGTGAAGGCTACAATCCCGCTGGCTGGGGACCACGCAGCGAGGACAAAGAGCTAATGGTACGATCACTTAGCCTCTTTGATCTGTCTATTATATAAACTGAGGCTTTATATTTCCATATATTTGACAGGTGCACTATGAACCAGGACCAGCAACACTTACACACTTTCCACCAATTGCTATTAAGAAGAAGAGCGTCATCTTTTATTGCTCTGTGGATGATCCGGGCTATCCCGAATCGAATAGGTTTGTAGCAACATCACAAGCCAAGCACAACAGCAACAATCACAATACATCCAATACACAAATTGCCTACCACACGGTCCAAGCATTGCAACCGCATGAAGCTGATGCAGCTTTCGAGGCGTTGCTGTTGCAAAAGCAACAAGAGCAAAGGCAACAGCAACAGCAACATCAGCAACAGCAACAGCAGCAACAACATCCCACACACATATCATCAACATCATTATCTAGCTTGAGTGCAACCCGTACAGCTCATGAAATTAAAGAAACGCATGCTCTAATCGATTTACATTTGAATCATTCCCTTTGTACACTGCTCACGCTTACCACTTTTACGCCACAATCACAAATCTTAACCCTGTATACTGGTGGCCAACCATTCGACTACACATCCGACTCATCCGATTCCTACGCATCCTATGCACTCTACCGCAAAATGGGCAAATTCATGTATGTGGCTCAAACGCTCTCGCAACCCAATAGATACCGTTGGATGCGTGGCGGGCGTGGACCGCTTCAGGACATTGTCACCAAGGAGTGGACCGTGGAGCCAGTTGGCTTGGATAGTCGCACCAACTACTCCTGCTATGCGTACAATGAGGGCGGCAAGGGCGTAATGGCCACTGTCAATTTGGAGGTGCATGCTCCGCCATTTTTTATCAAGAATATGCAGCCATACACGGGCGTCCTACACTCCGTCTCCAACTTTAATCTAACCTGCCGCATCGAGTGTGTGCCACGCTGTGATATCGCCTGGCTAAAGGATGGTGTGCCAATTGATGAGAATGATACCCGTTACTTTGTCAAGGAGAAGTATATGGACGCATCTCCAGCCACTGGCGATTTTGAGAGCATGCTTTCAGTTCTGGTAAGTACTTCTCATTCAATTGTAATCAAACTGTTTCGGAGGATGAGCTCAACTCGGACAATTTATATGCTATTTAGATTTCTCTGTTAGGATCAGAAAGCTTAAAGTTAGAAAGAATGAATACCTTAAGAGTTTTCTTTTCACATTAAATGGAACTAGTTTTCAATTCTGTCTTAAAACAAAAGCAGAAAATGAAAATTTAAACTATTTTATTTAAGCAATAACTAATAACTAATCGTTCTTACTTAAGAACAAGTTTTTCAAACATAGGCACATATATGAGCCAACTAATTTATAATTAAAAGCCAATGAATTTTCATTTAAACATATGTTTACCTTTCAATAACGCGTTGAAGCCACATCTACTCATTTCACATGAATAGCTCGAAAACATGAAAAGCTGTCTATTCCAATACAAGCCAATAATAATATTACAGCCGTCGCAAACAAAATCCCAATTAATTCGAATTGTATAACTGTCAGCCACATAAAAAAAAACAACAAGAAAATGAAAATGAAAAAGAGAAATGAAAAACAAGACGTGTAACAGCTGCGACCCGCTCAACCTCAAAATTCCAACCCCAATTCACGTAACTGACATATTTCCATGTTATATTTTCTTTCTCTCGTTTTTGGTTTTTGTATTTTTTGCAAACCGATTACAGCACTTCAATATGTCAAATTTTCCGAATAAAAAATTCGATATCGAATCGGATAACGCCAAATACATGTGCATCTCGACGGCAAATGCGGTGGGGCCAACAGTAAATAGCACCACCTACTTAAGCATTGAATGTGAGTATTTTATTTTATTATTGTCTCTGTATTCTACGCTTGCTTACCTCCCTGTTACTTTCCCCTCTCTGTCTGTCTGTCTGTCTTTTTGTCTACTCTTGATAGACGCACCCGATGACATCAGCGTCTCGGAGAACATTGTCTATGTGCAGGAGCATCACATACCAGGACGTGTCATATGCAAATCTCAAGCTAATCCGGGTAAGTGAATTGACAGTTGTGCTTTCAAATCGTGTTCCACATTGTGCCAACTTCCCAACAGAACCCTCGTATGAGTGGCTGTATCCAAACAAGACGGTTACCATGGGCAACACCCTCATTATAAATGATCCCATCAAGCGCAATGATACTGGCATCTACAGATGCCGAGCCTTTAACAAGCATGGAGATCGCACCACCGAAACGGTCATCGATGTCCAGTGTAAGTACTCAAACGAAGGGAGGCTTTTAGGGAATTGAATTATTCCTTTATTTTTTGCTATGTTCAACTAATTTTCAATTTTATTCCTATGCTTTTTCTTCCTTCGGGCAGTTACGCCGCGCTGTGAAATTGAAAGGCGAGAGATCGATGACCAGGATACACTAATTTGCACAGCATACGGAAATCCTGAAGAGGTAAGAGCGCGCCTGAGGCACTTCGCCGCAAACGATAATGGGGTGTGCGCACGAATATAGAAAACAAACAAGTGGATGGCAAGTGCTTCCAACAAGTTGCAGTCTAGATACTCTATACAGACTATAGTCAAATTGAACTCATATACGTGACGCTTAAACCGTTTGGGAATTACAAATGAAAATTGCGAAATCCAACCTTTAAACATGTTTGCTGCTATGGTATGCTCATGTTATTGAGCAGTTTGACTTTAAAATAGTTTTTGTGCCACACAGAAGCTTAACATCATAATTCAAAAACTAATTTATACTTACAGCTTAAAAAATAATGCTAAAAGTAAACTGTGAAAGTTTTTCAAAAGTTTCAAAAATGGTATAATTACGTTAATGCATGTCAAGCATGTCCAATAGCTTTGTAATACTCTTAGCTAGAGCAAACTCATAACAAGTGCAAACTGTAGTCCAACGCCCACACACACACACAGACACAGACACACTAACCGGCTCTCACACACATACGCAGAGTAGCGTTGCAGGCCATCGAAATGGCAATAACGATAGCATTTCAATTGTGGTGCATGCTGAAGGGTGGTTACAGCAACGGATACCAACTGGGGCTTTACTTTTTTTCAGTTTTCCTACTTTTTTTTTGTGTATTTTTTTTTTTTTTTTGATATGCAGGTAGCAGCGAGAATTTTCAATTTTATGAGTTTACCATTTGGCCGGTACCCGGATCTCCTGCCGGCTACAGTTGCAGCACCAACTCCAACTCGATTCCCAACTTCAGTTTGGAGTTTCGCACTTTTTGCCATGCCGCATAAATCAGTGCAGCATTTCTTTCGCTTCTCTTCTCCTCTCTCCTTTCTTTTTTTGCAATTGCATTTGCTTTGCCGTTACTTGAGTTAAAGCGTGCTGGCGATTAAGGTGGTAAGAACTGTGGGGGGGAAGGGCAACATGCAGGTTGGCCCAAAGATTTATGGCCACGCACACGGGCAGCAAAACCGCAGAGAAAAGAGAAATGAGAAACGAGTACCGTTCTCTCTATGTGACGTGTGTGTGTGTGTGTGTGTTGTGTGTGTGGAGCAAAGTCGCTGGCTCGTAATTATTTGATTGGAAATTATTCAACGGGCGTAAAGTTAAAATTTAATAACCGAGCATGCAATCAGATGAGAGTTTGATGTGAATTTAAATGGGTGCGTTTACATGTTGCTTATAAGACTTATAAGGTTATACAATGTGTGGACATGAGCTTTAAAGTATCAATGGATATTGAAGAAATTGAGCAGGCGATATTAACAAATGTCCCAATAAAAAAGGGGGATTTTTAAGAATGATATACCCATCAATTAAAGAAATAGAAAAAGGTTTAAATAAACTTGATTGTAGATTGAATAATTGCAGAAAAAGAAACATAAAAGTGGTTTCAAATTAACTTGAAATATACCTTTAAAAGACTTTGTCAATACAAAAACAATATCATTATAAAACATTGTCTATATTTTCGTTTTTGTTTCTCCCAAGTCTTATAGAAAGCTGTAGAATTATTCATAGTTTAAAGCTGGTAAAGGATTTATCTATTACCTATAAATCTACAGCAACTTGGAACAGCAAACAAATCACAGGTCTATTAGCCAAGTGGTAGGCTTCAAATTCAGTTTACTTTTGCGAATGTCCATCAAAGAAAAATTTCAAGTTGCCTGCCAAACCAGAAATGTTTGAGTAAAACTGTGAAGAAATATTGCTAGGCAAGGTAAAAAAAATACCTGTATTACGAAAGTGCAAAGTGAAAAGCCAAAGGCAATACACACACAAAACACATAAAGCAACAAAAAAGAAGGACTTGTACAGGTGCAAGACTCATGTATATGTTGTGTGTCTCTTGTGTGTGTTTTCAATTCACCTGCTCTTACTCACTTTCTGTTATGTTTCTCTCTCTCTTTCTCGAATTTACAGGCCGATTTTTCATGGTCAATTAAAGCTGAAAATGAAACAGTCGAATCTCTCGGCAGCGGCGACAAGAAGACCTTTGCGGACAAAAGCTTTTACATACTGCAGGAGGATTACGCCATTGCCAGGACCTATCGGTGTGTGGCCAACAATACCGTTGGACCAGGCGCATTCTGTGAGGTTGAAGTTGCTGGTGAGTACACGACTACACGCGTAGTAATATGCAAAAACGGAGAAGTAGAGTATACACTATACACACCATGGCAGTAGAGGAAACGGAAGCTGATTACTGTCAATATTTGCTTCATCTGTTTCCGCCTTTCCTTTCTTTTTTTTTTTTTTTTTGGTTTTTGTATTGATGCTATGCATAAAATGGTGGATAGCAGCTTCCGCTTTAAACTAAAATGGCAGCCACGTCGTTCGCTTGGCTGTGGCAATTAGGGAATTGTTTGACGCCAGCTCGATCCCAGCCTTAACCTCCCTAACACTCCGCCCTTACCTTGCCATTGCTTACCTGTTATTCTAAAATACGCCACGTTTTATTACAACAAATGGAAATTGATTTCTGCACTTCTTTTGCAACGTTCTACGAAAAATCAGTTGAGTTTTATATTCGCTGTGATTTCGCTCTGCTTTTTTGGGTTTATGTTCTGCAGCTGCTTAAGTCGGGTATTCTTCTTCTTTATTTTTTTTGGCAAGGTTTTCAGCGATTTTAATGTCTGTCAAATAAATACAGCTGCCAAGCAAGCCATCTAAGCATTCTTCCATTTTTACTGTGTCCACTTACTATGCCAGTTTTTATTTCATTTCATTGATTGAATTGAAATTGAAATTGAAATTGAAATTTGACAGCTGATGACGTCAACATTTTTCTTTTTATATGAATCATTTTAGATTTTAGAGCTACTTTAGTTGGTTTTTTTTTTACTTTGAGCGACATTTTATTAAATTGGCATTTGCTTACAATTTACGTGCCATTAAATCATATTTAGTAGCTCCCTTGATTCCAAATATAATTAGTTCTGCAGCAAAAAATCAACTCTTTCCACACATTTTCTAAAATCTCTACTTTCGGTCATTAATCCTTTTTTATTATTATTTAGTATACGAAAAAATTATGTCAACTTTTTTGGTTTTCTATTATATTAACAGCTGGTTCAGCACTTTATATTTGGTGGCAAGGTAAATGCCCTAAAAAAGTTCGTTCTACTTTTTTTGTTGCCGTTTGAATTACCCAAAATTGTTGCTAACTATGAAAACAATTCGTTTTATATGCTAGTTTATAAGAACTTTAAGTTACAGTTGGGAATTGAGCAGCACCAAAAGTAATTCAGTTTATCCTATGTATTAACAATATCTATTTGCTACTTTCTATCTTTTCCTCTTGCTTTTAAATTGAATGCTAACAATTATTTCATGCCTCACTAACGAATTCAAAAACGCTTCTAATACATTAGTGCGGCCAAAAAGTAAGTAGATGCATGACAACTCAAATATCGTAAGAAACCATATTGTAACATATTCAATTGACATAAATTAGCTAATGCACAAGACATAATATCATTAAAACACATAACAAGTTTGACAAAACTGACAAAGTGGCAATAAAAGGAAAAAATGATGTGCGAAGTTATTATAATTTATCTAGTCTTTAAGTAAAATTGATATAAAACCTGCACAAGTTCTTAAATCAATTAAAAACTATAAATGGAGAATTGAAATGAGAGGTCTTATAGACTTGAATACAAACACGTATTGAGTTGCGATGTCAAAAATTTATAAGAAATTCATAATAAGGCCTGTTCCGAATTCGTATTCCGTTCGAAATTTACGTAAACGGAATTATTTGTTGTTTTCAGCTTTGCTTTTTTGGAAATTTATTGTCAGATTAAACATGGAGGTCAAAAAAACAAATTCTTAAACTCAATTTTCTTCAATTCTTCATCAAGTTTGGAAAAGAACTAGTCAATTTGTTCATTATATCAAACTCAAAGAACATTTTTAATATTAAATTGAAAAATTGTCTGTAAAACAGAAACGAAAACTTGCAAGAAAACGTAGCTGTTCTCGATTCAGCAATGTTTCTTGATGCCAACTACTCGAATTCTGTTTTGAAAAAGAGTAAACGAAACCATTCCGATCAGAAATTAGATCAGTAAATCGTTCAGAATTCATTCGTTTTTACTTTCAAAAACGTACTGAATTCGAAACAGGCCTGAATATCCATTTTTCTACATTTCAAACTTATTTAAAGTTCAGATTCACAATTTAAAAACTGCATCAATCTTGAGTCCTTGCAAATCCTTAAAAGAAGGCAATATAAATTACATAAATTTATGAAGATTTGAAGCAATAAATGTGCTGTTGAAAGCAATAGTTGCATATAAGGTCTGTGTTGTATTAAATATATCTCTTTGATTAAGAATTGTGAATATTTTTTGATAGCCAATAGTCAACGCCAGATGGCGCTGCTTCAAATGCTGCCCTATAAATGATGTAATGACCGACTAGACACATGTTATATTTGGCTAGATAAAAATGCATAAATAAAGCCACAGCTGCCATGCAAATAAAATGCCACTGTTGTGCCACATCCTTACGCTAATCCGCATAAGCAGGCTAACACACACACACATACACAAATACAAACTCACACACACACACACGCAGAGCAAACTAAAACTGAAAGCCGCCATTTTTCATTTGTCGTTCTCTCGCTTGTTTAATTGCATAAGATAGGAAGTAGATAGTGAGATGGCTTGTGGGTGGGGTGGTTGGGTGGGTGGTGTGGATGGGTGGGTTTAAGGAGCGTTTGCTAGGTGGTTTCTAGGAGTGGTCGGCCAACTGCTAAATGTTGTTGACACGCGAATCCACACGATGCCAAAATGAATAGCTCATAACATATGTGAATACACACTCAGAGAACAAATACACACGCAAACAGAGATAAACGTTGGCAGGAAACAAAGGCAGCTGGCACACACACACAAACACACACAAACAGACACACACAATGCTGGTAAAGACAATTCATTTGTTTGGATGATAAACAGCTGAATTATAGCAAATATGAAAACAATGAGAGACGAGCCGCGTGAAGGATGCTGCTCCAGCTGCCTAGCACAGTTACCATAAGACAATGCCATATTGCATGGGCGTAACAGGACATGCATGCAGCAAAGGGAGGCGGGTGGTATGAAAATGGAAGTGGAGTATTGTAAGTAAAACAAGAAATGCATTTGTGTTTGTGTGCAAAACGGCTGCTGCATAGTTAATGCCGTTTAGTCTGGGCATGGCAAAACCATGTGACAAGTTGATAAATTAAAGTTTCCACATGCAGCATGTGGCTGCATTCACTCACTCAGTCAGTCAGTCAGTCAGTCAGTCAGTTAGTCAAACAAGCGGCTAAGTAGGCAGACATTGGGCTTAGCTCAGTTGTCAGTTATAAAGAATTGCATGTAACATTACTCTATATATACATTTTTCCAACAACTTTTTGTTAAGTTTGCATTTGCTTTAAGTTCTTGCGCACTCAAAATGATGCCATATACATTAATGCTGATCTTTTATTTTCTCTCTTTATCCCCCCTTCCTATCCACTACCTATATCTTCATAGAACAATTGGCCTGGTGGCAGCGCTGGGACAAAACGACGCTCATTATACTGGTGGCTGCCATATTGGCCTTATTGTTGGCCGTCATCATTATTTGTTGCATAATTATTTGCATATGCCGTCGCCGTCGGCGTCAGGATAAATGTGAGTACAACAAAAACAAGAACCACCAACAACCAGTTACAACAATAATAAGTACAATAATAACAATAAGCGCAATATGACTGCAGCAGTCATTTTGACCATGTTATGGAAATTACCCTTAGCCATAGTTTTAGGCCTTATGAAAAACAATCCGCAAAAACAAGAACAGCGAAAAACAATAATCTGTTTAATTTATGGTACAATAACTATTTATGCCACAACCAAATCTTTTATTCAAATATTTGTTTTTCTTATTTCAATTTTAAGTTTATTTCAATTCAACTTTGGACTTTAACATTTGAAGATTGAAAAAGCATGCGCAGAATACGCTTTATGCATGATTTTTCTGCTCAAAACATTGAATATCAGCTTTTAAAGCATGCAGATAATATTCATATTCATTTTTTTTTATATCGCAGCTGAGCTGGTTACGGAACACTTTGCTATAGCTTTTACCTATTTGGCTTTGCATTGAAAAACACAAATGTTTATTATGCTTCCAACTATTTTATTGTGATATTTGAGTATTGGCCAATAAATTATATATATTGTTTGTCCTTATTGAATCCAATGCAAATGCCATTTTATCTGCTGCCCCATTAGGTAGGCCACAGTATATATCTATATATATATATATATATTTGTTCTTTTTTTTTTCATTCATTTTAATTACTGGTTTTAAGCTTTTGTGCTGTGCTCTGCTTTCAAAAATTACTATATATACATATATATTTATTTATGTTGTTGCCAATAAACTGCATATTTCAATTTGATGCAATGAATTTAAATATTAAGTCCAAACAGGGTGTTCTTTTAATTTTAATTTCAATTTAAATTGTTTATACATTTACTTGTTATTTCCGAGTTCGATCATATCATTTGCATTTCGAACTTATTATCAGTTGTTAATTCCAATAAATATATGAAAAAAGTTTAAAGAAGCTGCTTGAAATCGACTAAAACTTAACTGAAAATCTGAAAAAAACATTAAATTTTTGTTATTTCATTAGAAACTGCATTGAAATAAGTTTGAAATGTATTTATTTACCTTAAATTGATTCGGAAATGAAAGGTTGAAATTTAAAACTCAGATGAGAGTTTCTTAACACCCTGTTTGGAACTTGCGATGTTGATATTTAAACATTGACAGCTTCTTACTTTAAAAATGAAAATATATGAAAATGAACTGTCAAGTACAACAAATAAAATATACAACAAATATGTAATAAGATTATTTTTTAAATATTTTTCTTTTCTTTTTTTTTAAACCTTTTTTTTAATTATAAAATGCTTTTAACGTATGAATGCATTTGTGTGAACAACAATTTTACTTGGCTGCATCAATGTTAAATGCTTCAAAAACAACAAATAACACACGCACATATGCACAACACAATCCAACAACAACAACAACAACAACAACCACAACAATGGAACCTCATTTCTTGTTAACTATTTATTTTGATGATAATGCGAAAAAAACAAACTGAATGAAATGAATTGCTAACATTAATTAAAATACCACAACAATAACAAAAATATTATTTACAACTAATTAACAACCACAACAACAAACAACATAAATATATGGCTGCCATATTTTCATGTTTATATTATTTTTATTTTTTTATGCATTGCCTGCAACATTTATAATTATTATTTTCGCTTGCCATCTTACTCTAAATATGTCTTTCTCTCTCTATATATACATATATATATATATATATATATATCTATTTGGCTCATACACACATATGTATATTATGTATTGTTGTCTTTATGCTTCTTCAATTAATAATTGCTCGCTGCAACAACAAACAACAACAACAAACAACAACAACAACAACAATACATTATACGCTGCTTTCAATGCTAACAAAATAAACGCGCTCAAACTCTTCACATGTGCTACAACAACAACAACAATAACTACAACAAACACACATATACAACATCACTTGCATAACATCCACAACAACAATAACAACAACAACAACAACAACAACCAAATGTCATTTGATTTGATTTTGATTTGGTAAAGATCATACGGAAGTATCCATAAGTGCCAACCAAAGGTAAGTGTTGCATTTCTCTTGTAATTACTAAATATTTTGAAACTACAAGTATATTTTGAAATTTTTCGAAAATTTGCATATTATTTCATTAGTATTTCTTGAAATTTGTTGAATTTGAAAGAAGAATGTCGTGAAAATTAGCTAAACTTCTTTTTAAACACAAAACAATTATATATTAGAATTGATATAATATATAAATAATATAAAATATATAGACATTTATGTCTATGATTATTAAAAATATGAAATGATCTTCATAAAATGATCTTATAATTGTCCGATTTTAAACAGATTTAGTCAATAAACATGTCAAGTCCCAGAAACTATGCGTAATCTGGAAACACACTAATGTTCGTCCGATCGTTTTTATGGCAGCTATATAATAGTAATCCGATTCAATTGGTGTCGATATATGCTATCATAAATAGTTATTTAAGAAAGCATTCCTATAAGTCTTCAATCTTTTGACAAACACTTTCAAATTCAACACATTTTCAAACACTTAAAGTTGTTTTTTAAATTCAAAACAAAAAAATCTAATAAAAACTTAAATTTTTATAAAATTTGTATAAAACTTGCATGCTCTTTAAAGAGTAATTACTAAGTACTATTTTGTATACAATTTGCTAATATAAAACACAATTTTTAATTTAATTTTTTATATTTTTTCCAACACAATTTTATTTTTTTCGTTGCATATACAAAAATTAAAAACAAACACAATTTTATTTTGCTAATTGTGTGCACCAAACAACAACAACATATGTAACTTTTGAATTATATCACATATATACACATATATCCACATATATATACATATATATAAATATATCCTGTTGATGTGTGTGTTTAAAACTTGTATGTTGATCGCTTGCTTAATTCAAACACTTGCTTTTTAACAACAACAACAACATTCGCAACTGCAACTGCAACTGACAACAACACTTACATGAAAACAAACACACACTGCATATACTACAGCGTGCTATCATATCAGCCTGCTCTGCCGCAAGTGGGCGTGGCATTGCCCATACAAGATACAGCGGCCACATTGCTGCCATCCACGTTATTGCCACCGCAGCAGCTGCAACAACAGCAACAAAAGCTTGCCACAACAGAGAACAACAATGAGCTGGCCACGCCCCCGCCCACAGCGCGCAATATTGCACTGCATGCCACAGTGCCCAAATCACCGCCACGTTGGCCACTGCGTCCAGGCGTCATGTTGCACGTGAGCAGCGACACCAAAGAGAATCTCGCCGTGAATCGCATGACACTGAAACCGAATCTAAATCCAAATACAAATCCCAATTCAAATTCAAATGCGAATGTGAACGCGAATGCGAATGCGAATGCGAGTCAGTTGTCGGCCCAGTTGAGCGCTGTGTTGAATGATAGCCAAACTAACTCAAATAGCACAATGCTAACCGAGGTGACGGTGACGGATACAGCAACTGCAACAGCAGCAATTGGAATTGGAATAGCAACAGCTGCAGCTGCAGCATCTGCAGCAGCCAACCGTAGGCTGATGAAGACTAATCCGAATGCCATTGCCTTGCCATCGACAGATGCCTCAGATGCAGCATCTACAGCTGAGCCAGCTCCAGAGCTTACCGCCGGCCTGGACCAGACCATTTCAACAGCAGCTGTTGTTGCTGCTGCTGCCACTACTGCTCCCAGCAACATGCAGCGCATTTTGGACTTTGTGTTTAGACGCGCGAAGCGAGCAAACGATGATGATGATGATGGTACCCGGGATAGTCAGCGCAGTCATGTGGGTCTGTTGCAGACATTTTGGCGTGGGCGTGGCAGTGGCAACAACGAGTCGCCCTTTGGAGCACAGCATCGTCTCAAGGGCATACGTTGCAGTGGCAGTGGTAAAAAATACATTTTCCCTACGACTCTAAAGCCAAAAACTAACTTATAATTTGTATTTCTTATGTATCATTTTGCCATTTTATGTTGCATCGCATTGCGTATCATATATACCATACACATACACACGCATACACATACACACAACTTCACGTATCGCTAGTCACCTACAAAAAGACGCCAACAGCAACAACAACAAATAATTCAACAACAGCAACAACAACAACAGCAATATCAATGGTAGCAGACGAAGCCACAACGCCAACAACAACGCAATCAGCGACTCTGTGCAGTCCCAGCAGTGTCCAATCACATGTCTCTGTGACATTTCAGGCGCCTTCATTAGACAAGACGCCAGCAATGGACACCGCAACAGCAGCATCAATAGCCCGCGCTGGGCCTGGCGTGAGCTCCTTAGATCAAACGCAACCACAACGCGGCATCCTGAAGTGTCCAACACCACCGCCCCGTCCACCGCCACCAATATTGCCATTGCAACGTGGCCGTGGACAGCAACAGCAGCTGTTAGCCAGCAGCAACAGCACCCGAAGCAGCATTCGCAGCACCAGCAGCAACATACCCAGCCGCAGCAACAGTGGCAACAGTGGCAACCGACCGCCGCTGCTCAAACGCACCGTTGTGGTATTACCCAGCAAAGTCGAGCACGTCCAAAGTAAGAAGAAACTCACAAGTCATCTCATGTAGCTCATATATCCATCCATATACAGCCATATACAAGTATTCACTCCACTCATATTCTGCTCATAAATCATGTACATTGATTACGTTTTCCAATTGAAATCCCAGCCTGTTTATTAATATATATTCATGTATTTGCAATTTCGTTACACAAATACTCATATATTTCAACATGACTCTCTTCTAACATGCTATGTGTGTGTAAAGTTATTAAGCAAAGGTGACTTGCCAAACAGTAATATTTCCTTTTATGAACTTTCTTCGAGTCACAGCAATATGTATTTGAAAATCATTTTGGGGATACTCTACATTGCAATTTGAATAACTTTGAGATTGAATTTTTTGTTCATTATAACTTTAAGAAAAAGTCCTATTCAATCTTAATTTGGTATTCCTACAAAACACAGTCATTCATTATGTCACTTCATTTCCATTATCATAATTACACACATTTATTGTAAATACATACATACACACACATTCTCTCAACTGTATCCTCATTTTTCCTAATCTGTATCTCTTTGTACTATCACAAATTATCGCTGTAAGTAATTTTATATAACGAATCAAACGTCGAGGTCCTCATTTGAGCCACAAAACGACAAGTAAGAAAACAAATTCCAAAAACCGTTTATAGAGCCAAAGAAGAACCCAAAACAAAAAAACATCCAGCTAACAACAACAAACAACAACTTGTCATTAGTCAAAACTTTCAATGTTCTTCGTATCCACTTTATTCAAAACATTCTTTTAAAAATCTTCTTTTGGCTTGCACTTTATCAATGTTTAAATGTTTGCCTGCTTGTGAAATTTATTTTGCTGTGCGTGTTCCAAGTTTCTGCATGATCTTAAATAATAAATTATAAATAAACCAACAATTATAAATCTAACGAAATTAAATAATTCTGTATTTAAGTATAATTTGTATAGGCTTTCAATTTTTTTTAAACACGAAATATTATGTCTTAGCTTAGGTGTATTACCACAAAAAAAAAAGGATTTAAGTTTATTTTTAGCAAGCTGATTTTAGTCTAAATAGGTTCTTATTTTATCATTGACTAATTCAATTCTTTTCTTCTTTTTTTTCCAAATATTTTTGTTTTTAATTTAAAATTATTTGATCCAAAAAAAAAAAAAATCCAAAAAAAACACTCCTGAATTGAACTACAAACGCTAATCGACAAAATCAACCGATCCGTATACCGTATACTATATAGTACACGACAAGTCATCATCACTGGGGGATCCATTGACGGAACCTGGCGAGTATGAGAATCTACCGTTTCATGGTCTGCAAACGGCACCTAACAAGGTACAGTTAACATATCATATTTGTGTGTTTCTTCTATAATAAATTAATTAGAAATGTTTTTATATACTATATTATTATATGCATTGATCAAAGATTATTTTAACACACTCATACACACACACACACACATGCACTCACACACACACATTGCTAATATGTCTCGCCTACAAACGTTTCTCTTAATCGAAATATTTCTATATATAAGCCCAAGCTTTATCTTCGTATATTGTCTCGTGTCTATGTCTATCTTTGATTTTTTTTTGTCTTTAGTGTTATGCCATTTTCATCTTAAGTTTTTAGTTCGAAACTCTGTTTATGTTAAGAGTATGTTATATTATAGAGGTGTGTCTATTTAGTCTATCTTTAGTATAAACAAGTATATAACTAGCCTACTCTTTAAACTTCTTTGCTTTCATCCAATGCCTAATGATGTCTCATTCATCATTCATTTCTCATTTGTATGTCATTTTTTCTTTCATTGTTTTCTTTTTTCTTCTTTTTTGTTTCATTTATTTACATGCCATTTTCTTTGCCACACTTCTTTCACACTTTTTCGCCTGCTACATCGAAAATCAAGAATTTCCGTTTCAGTTTCGCACAAAGAAATGAAAAATAATAATGATTTATGTGTCGTGAAGTGAATTTTGTTTGGTTTTTTTTTTGTCTCACTTCCTTTGGCTTTGGTTTTCTATCAATGGTATTCTTTTAAGTTTGGTTTTTGTAAATTTAATTGACATGAAATCTATCTACTTGTGTATATTGTCTAGAAATTTAAACGTAGTACATATAGTGTGATATATATTTTAAGCTTGTAAGTTTTCTGACAATTTATTTATTATTATTATTTTTATTATTTTATTTAAATCCAGTTTTTTATTAAATATTTATAAATGAAGTTTAGCCGAATGTGCGAGTTAGGTGTATGAAATCGAGTGCAAAATTAGCTGGTTAATTAAGTTGTTAATAGAAAGAGTATAATTCAATAATTTCACCCAAGATTATTAAATTATTAAAGTTAAATCAATAAAGTGCATTTGATGCCGGATAAAAAACAATATTTTAGTATTTTTTAGAATTTGTTAATTTAATAACTTAAACCTTATAAAAATTGTTCAATTCTACCTAAGCTCGCATATTAAGGCTACACGGATTTCCACAAATCGGACTCACAAACACTTCTCTTTTTACAAATCCCCTCCATAAATGTTGTTCGCTAGTTCTGACACATGTTCTAAAAAAAAAAACTACACAACAGTTAAAACTTAAAAACTCACAACTAACGAATTCTAACTTACTCTTAACTAACTGAAATGCAACAAAAACTAACTAACAACTAATTAAATGTTATTTCTTAACTTTTTCACGCTGCTACAAACACGCCTAACCAAAACAATGTTGAAATTCAAATTCCCTTTTGGCATGTATCCGCATTCGCATTCGCATCCGCATACGCAGTTCTCTACTACCCCTACCAATTTTAATAACAACACAAATGTGGTGCGCGTCGCTCCACGACCCAAGAGACTAAATGGAAATACTGGTCTAGCAATGAGCAACCAGCAGCTGCAGCATCACCAGACTCTGCAACATCCGCCTCCTCAACAGCAGCAACATTACTACGACCAGCAGCAGCAGCAACAGCAGCAGCAGCAGCAGCACCATCAACAGCAGCAGCAACAGCAGCAGTACAACACTTTGCAGTACGGGCGTGGTTGCACAGTCCCAGTCCCTCTCAGCGCTCCACATAATCGCAGCATGGATCAGCTTGAATCCAGCTCTGATCAAATACAATATAATCTAAGCAACTGTTTTCCCAAAAGTTATACTGAATACTACCAGCAACATCATCACCAGCAACAACAACAACAACAACAACATCACCAGCAGCAGCAGCAACATCCATCACAACATCAGCAGCAGCAACAAACACACAAATTTCACACAAACTCTGCCTCAAATGCGCAGCTTTTGAATGCCATCGAACATGACTATCAGCCCACATATGCGGTGGTAGAACGCATACCACCGCCACCACCCGCGCCCACCTCCGCTCTGCTCAACACGAATCCCTTTCTGGCTGCCAGCAACTTTAAGAAATATGATGCAGTGGGGGATGAGCCACAGGGCAGCAGCATGCAGCGTGGCAAGCGCGGCAAGGCGGGCAGTTTGCTGGAACGCATGGATATGGACAAGAAATTCTACTCTCTGAAGTTTCCCAATGGCGGCAATAAGCTCAAGAAACCTGCTTACAATTTGAATGCTTCGCTGGGCATGGCCAACACGACGACAACGACGGCAACGGCGCCAAAGTGCAAGCGGCATCATTCCTTTGCTGGCGGTAGCCATGGCGATATTGAATCCAACGGCAAGCCCATGCGCCTGTACGATCCGCCCGTCTATGAGAATGTGGCGGACAAGTGCAGTGGCGATTTGGATTTGGAAATGGGCGACGACGGCAGCAGCAGCAGCATTATGAATCTAAATCTTAATCTAAATCTGGCCACAGTGCAGCTGCATACGCAGCCAGCTGCTGCCGTCTCGGGTGGCCATAAGAAGAAACATCACCATCGCCAGCACCAGCAAAAGGCTGATACATCCGCAGGCGCCGTCGGTGTTGGTCCTGAATTTCAGCTAATGGAGCCCGAACGTCTCAGCATTTATCGCAGCGATTCGGGTATATCGAATAGCTCGTATGAGTCACAGTTGCCCGCGCTGGGCCAACGGACGCCCAAGGCGCATAAAGCATCATCCTCGGGCCTCAGTCTCGCCCGCAAGCCCGTCTACATGAATGTCGAGGGGCAACAATCGGCACGTGCCGGCTCACCGGCGCACAACATTAATTCGTCCTACGAATCTGCCTCCTCGGCACCCGTCACAGATCCCACCTCGCTTAGCTCCTGCAATTCACTTTATAGCAGCGGCACCGGCACAGTGAGTACGCGCTGTAATCGCCACCCGCAGCAGCAGCATCACCACCATCATCAACATCAACAGCAGCAGCATCATCAGAAGCAACCAACGCCGGAAATCACAACACCCGAGGATTACGAGCAATACCAACTGGGCCATCAGCCCACGCATTCCGCTTCCATGTTGTCCGTGGCTAGCAGCAGCCTCAGTGCAGCCAGTCGTGGCAAGTGCAAGTCCTCAGCAACAACAACAACAACATCAGCAGCAGCAGCAGTAGCACCAACAACAACAACAACAGCTCAACAGCTGCCAATTCGCGTGGGTCCGCATGAGGTGCGTATTGCGTATTTGATTCGTTTTCGAATTCAAGTTTGATACTTTGGCCATGTGGCAGCAGGCACTTCAAGTTGCACGCATTCAAGATTCAACGTTCAACATTTTGCACAATTTAAGCTTCAGTTTTATTCTGTTAAGTTTTTTAAGAAAAGCGATGAAACTTCAGTTTAGAGAATTGCGAGTAGTTTGTTTTTCTACTTTCGTTCCTTCAGGTTCTTTTGCAACATTATAAGAGAAGTCCACCCAGATTCGAATTTTTTAAGTGGCATGTCTGAAAAATCGTGTTTCAGTATATTAAATATCATATTAATACATATTAATTATGGACAGTTTTTCAAGGGGAATGTTTGAATGTAATATTTGTGTTAGAAATCAGCTTTTTCTAAAGTCTATTATAAATAACGATACCCCAATATCTTAACTTAACTTAACTTTTCCAATATGTGTTTTTACTGTCATCAAACAGTCTATCAAAAGTAGAATTTGCACAGTGAAGAGTCAAATATCATGTTTCTGATCGAGCTTATCTGAACAAGAGACTTTGAATAATTTCTTAATTCAATAATGTGCAGAAAATAAGTATTTGATGAATACCTGATATTATTATGACAATTTTTATAATTTACTTACTATCTTTAATTTTGCAACAATTGTTTTATATAATTTTCATTATTTTAAATTGTTTTCTTTTACATGTCACTTATGCTTTATAATCAACAACAACAACACCATAAAAACTGCTGCGCTCCAAACACAACAACAACAATAATAATAACAATAATAACAATAATAACAATGATTTAACAACATGAAAACAAAACCGATAATGCATGATTAAAAATGCCTTGAACCACATAACTAACCACAGCACACAACACAATTGTTGGTCACTAATCCATTTTTAGCACTTAAACGGCATAACAACGGCAACAGCAGGAACATCGGCAGCATCGGCTACAGCAGCAACATCACCAACAGCAATGCCAGCAACAAGAAACTACGACGACAGACCATCAGCGACCCCTACGCACATATCAAATGGCATTATGCCAGCTATGCCGATGCCCTTAATGCCGACAACGACAACAACAACAGCAACATCGATGAAGCCCTTGCTGCCGACGGTCATAGCAGCGCCAAAGGCGCGACAGCAACATCAGCAGCATCGTCAGCAGCAGCAACATCGGCAGAGCAACAAATTAGCAACAACAACAATGGGCTTGAGCATGGGCGGGGGTGTGGCAATCATCAACAACAAATGCTAATGCCAAATGAATTGCTGCTGCAGGCTAGTCGATTAGATGCGGCTGCTGCTGCAGCCGACTGCAATCAGAATTTAAGATATGTACCGCCCATGCCAAGTGCCACGCCTCTAACGCAGCCTTTGCCAGGCGCCTACGATTGTTTGGTAGTGCGTCGGCCAATGCGTTTGCCTTTGCGCAAACATCACACCTTCCATTTCCAGACCACACAAACGGCCAATGGCAAATTGCAGCAACTGCGCCGCCAACTGCAGCAACAGCAGCAGGAAAGGCAGCAACAGCAGCGGGATCAGGGTCCACTCATTTATCGTCCATTGGCGCTGAGTGAGCGGCATGCCTTTAAGCCAATTTCGCCAACACCTGCAACAACAGCCACAACAGCGCCTGATTATGAAAAACGCAAAGAGCACGACACAGCACAGCAGCAACATCGGTCAGAGCAGCAGCAACCAGCAGCCGGTCAACTAAATCCCGCTGCCTCATTGGAAGCATTAGAGGTGCTAACTAAAACTCATCCGGACTTTATGTTTACACGACCAAGTAACCAACAAAGCGAAACAATTGCTGGTGCAGCAGCAATATCAGGAGCGGCAGCAACAACAGCAGGGGCTGCTGCTAATGAGGAAGAAGAGGAGGATTTAGGTTACTCCTTCTGTGAGGAGGAGTACATGGTGGATGATGACAACGACAATGATGATCATAATGACGATGATGATGATGATGATGAGCCACCACACAATGTCACAGCACCGCCCACAACGCCCGCCCACAGCTCACAGAGCAGTGCTGCAGTTGCCAATGCAACTGCGGGCGCATTGAGATACTTTATGACCCAAAGCTATCGAGAAGTGCACATTTAGAGAATGGTAGATTGCTAATAGAGAGATACAAAGATACAAAGTTGCCACACAAAATTCACAAAGTAACAGTTAGACGAGGCCTAAACGACGCATACAAGGTATTTAGTATTTAGAGTGCAACTGATGCTGCGTAAGGAATATATTTATAATTAGCATAATTCTTGGAATGATAAAACTAAGAAGAGTAAGAACTTTAAGCAGAAAAATTAGTATACTCAATTAAAATAAACAATAGTTTATAGACTTAACATTACATCAAAGTTCAGCAAAAGGTTCTCAGATTCCATATAGAGTGTTCATAATTGGCATTGACAGGAGATTGTCATACTCGCTCTACATCATTTTGCATTATTCATACATCATACTATATGTAATTATTATAGATACAACTTTGTGGCCTCTAGAGAAGCCCAAAATTTCCAACCCATATGAAGAAATCGAATACAACACATAAAGTCCAGATCTTGGTACTTATTTGTTAGTGTATATAGCTAGCTTAAATTTAAACTTAACATATTAAATATATATATATTAATTTAAATACAAACAATAAAAACTTAAGAAGCAAGACCCATAAGAAAGCAAAATCATCGAGCATTATAATAATACCTACTAAAAGACATTCCCTGAAGCACAACCTATTCATTCATAGATATTAAATAGGTACTTATTATATGTATATTAAGGCAACTCTGACTGTATGTGTGTTAAGTTTGAAGTAGTTTTGTGTAAACTATACAAATGAATATTTAACTATTTAGATATGTATGTGCGTATATGATAACTTAACTGTAAGCTCTCGTATTGTATATAAAAAGTTTCTCCGACAAAAAAACTTGTGGGGGCAACTTGACACAGCCTATAAGTTATATATTAAATATTAATTAAATTAATTGACAAACCATTGATGCAAAACCAAACAGAAGCCAAGCATACTTAAGTTATTTAAAAGCAATAATTTATTATATTTTTACTTTAATTTTAAATGATAAGTAAACAAATTCCAAAAACAAAATAAATAACAGCTTTCAAAATTCACCAAAGCGGCATTAAAACATTCTTCAAGCATAATCCAATATCATTTTTACAAAATGCTTCTATTTTAATAGAATTACCAGTATATAAAGTGTGTTCTAAATTACCAAAAAAATTAATTTCTTATAGCATGTGTCCGATTTTGAGGATCCATACAAAGGCAGCAATACCTATATATTCTAAATTCTTTTTGTATAACTTTCCAACTAAAAAAAACCAATGCAAATCAAATGCCAGCTAAATGTTTTATGTCACAAATAGAAAAAAAAAGGTAAATCTTTGAATCGTTTTCGTTTTACATAAATAATAATTATGTATTTCTGTTTTTTTGGTAAACGCAAAAAAAAAAAATTTTAATAATTTATTTCAACTGTCGTTGTGCTGTCAATTTTAAAAATATTCTTGAAATCGTTCGATATATGCTATCTAGCACACACTTTTCTCTACGCTCAGTTCTATCATTTTGCTTATATTAATCGCAAGATACACGAAAACGACAGGCGTTATAGATTATTAATATGCATGAGAAAAAGATAAAGAAAAAGAAAAGCGCTTTCTAACCAAATATTTCAAGCTTGTTCCATTCAAATGTTTATGTTCTATAAAATTATTATCAAATATTATTTTTTTTGCGTTTTTCAATAATATATATATATGCAGCCACTAAATGCAGCAAGTTTCGATGATGAATTCATCTATGCCGATCTCGAGAGTCAGCATTATGGGCCCATCAATTATAAGGCCGCCTCGATCTATGCTCAGGTCAAAAAGAACAAGAAAACTGGCGCTCTGGAGGAGTTGAAGCAATAAAGGAGACCCACAGAAAAGTGTTAAAAAATATATATGTTGCAGTGCATTTTGGTAAGCGTTTTTTTTATTTTCATTTAAATGATTTGTTTTTTTTTTTTAAATGTTGAATTTTTTAAGTAAAATACAGTTGATTGAGCTTCTGTAAAAAAAAAAAACATAAAAATTTAAAATGTAAAATTGTTTAAAGCAACTGAATAACGAATTTCTTAACTTTATGAACGCAAATACAACAAACAAAATAATAGTAATTGTTATAAAATATGAAAAAAAAAAATACAAAATAAAAACATACAATATATAAATACATACTTACATATGTATATTATAAGGTCACAAAGAAAATTAACTAGCAAAACATTTTGACAGTCAATAGACATACATACATACATTTATTCATAGTGCTATATGTTGAGTGCTAATGTAAAATCAAAAACAAAAACAAAACATTGCATATTTTGTAACACTAAACAAATATTAGCAGGCATTGTACTTAGCAAAGAACAACAAGCGGATATTAATTAAATATAAAATTTAAATTAAAAACTAATTAACAGTAAAAAACAAAAGAACATAAAATTAAAATCGAACAAATTAAATATGCAACCTAAATATAAACTTTTTAAAAAAGAAAATTGCAAATATTTTTTGTATATTGAGAATTGACCGCAAAACTATCAAAACAGTTCCCAAATGGGCGAAAACTTGCACATAAATAAGAAGAAACAAATATATATTAATTAAAAAAAATAAATGACAAACAGCAAACAATTAAAACAAAAAAAAAACATTAAAAAAAACAACAACAAGTTACAAAAGCAACATAGCTGGTTGATTAAAAAAAGATAGATAAAACTAATATTAATTTGCATTGTTTTCTATTTGTATACCAAGAAAAAACAAAAAAAAAAAACAAAAAAAAAACATACTTAACCATACAATATCAAAATATTGTATTACATTTAAATAATTGATATTAACGAACATCAAGTGAAAACTAAAATGAAAGTCAAATCAATTCTGTTATGTAATTTATTGTAATTAATTATAAATTTAATTTATTATTAATTATATGAAACAAAAACATTATATATATATATATATATATATACATATATATACATATAAACATAACTGTATAATTATACAAAACAAAAACAAAAAAAAGAATATATAAATCAGCATTTATTTGGAAATGCCGGCAAACAAATAAAACCAAACTAAACAAATTAAAAAGCAGAGCAACCAAAAAGTGAAATTTATTTGACGGTAAACAACTTAGACTCAAGTACTTATATATACAAATATATATATATATATACTGAAGAAACCCCGTAAATATACGAGTAAATTAAATTATGATGAAGAAAACGTAAATAAATAAAATGTAAAATTCAAATAAAGTGTGTTTCCTTTCAAAATCAACTTTTTTACAAAACAAATTTTCAAATTCAACTGTGCATAATATTTCAAAGGATCTATCATTTTGCTTACAAGTTTTGTATTAATTTGAATACAGTTGATCATCTTCGTTATCAAAATTTCTTATTTCTGATATTGAATGGGTAACACTGCGCTCATCCGTATCTTTCTTTTTCCCTTACTTTTTATAGAATTAATAGATAACAGATATTTAAAAGATATTTCTTTTAAATTATTTATCAAATTTAAAGTTTTTCGCACTGAATGTTGTGCAGAATTGTGTGTGAAATTCTGTGCCAATTTTTGCATATTAGTTGCCCCAACCGAGCGACACATACACACACACACATACACAAACTCACCTCATTCACATCTTTATTCCCATTCTCGTTTCTCTTCTCTCGTACCGTGTGTCATTTCCGTGCAACGTAACTGAATTCGGTTATTGCTTCCTGCAGCGTTGCAGCACTGTCATTTCCGTTGCTGCCAAACGCACACATACACAAATACCAATACACACACACACACCAACACACAAGCACACAGAGATGCAATTCAGTCGAGGTCATTTTGCATCGCTTCGTTGTGAAGGATTTTACTTCTATTAATTGACGCGTCAAATTTGTGCAAAATTTTTGGATACGTTCAGGAATTTGAAATTCATATTTGTTTTAACTAAAAAAAGAGAGTTTTTACTGTTGTCGCACTTCCGTTTCCACACACACACACACACATACATTTACACACACAGACACATGCGAATAAAGCCGCATTCATTTCCGCAATTTCATTGAATTATATTTTAATGTTTAATGCGTTTTTCTTCAATTGCAAACCAGCTTTTACGTGCGTGTGTGTGTGTGTGTGAGTGTGGTTTGCCTTTATTTCTAATTAGAGTTTGTAAAACACGTAAAACATTTTCGACATTCAGTTGACCTAAATTGCAAAATTTGAAATAAAATGCGTTTTAATTGAGTTCGATTGCAAACGTTTTCAAAAATTGCTTTAGACAAGCTGCACTTGTGAACAGTTTACTCTCTCATTAACTTCATTTTAGTATACTCAACTCAAAGTCTAACTCTAACCTTTGCCCACAAATTTTCTAAACAATTACGTGCCTAGTGAGCTCATAAAAACTCAAATACCGACAAAAACAAGCTGCCTTCTAGCCAGACAATTACTAATTGCCAGCCTGCTGCACGCTGGCAACACTGTGCAACAATCCATAGAGAGGGGGGGCGGGGCAAGAACAAAAGCCTGCTTCAGGGCTCGGCTGTTGTTCAACTAATGGTCGAAATTCGCCTTTGCAGTGACCCCTAAATAAATGGACAGCAGGACAACAGAAACAGCACCTGCAGCCTGAGCCGGATCCTGGTTGAGTTGAGATGTAGAGGACTAACTTTTTGTCTCAACTTTTGTGCATTTTTTGTTAGTATATGTGTGTGTGTGTCAAAGTGTCCTTTTTTCTAATGACACGTTGCAGTTGCAGGCGGCAGGCAGCAGGCAACAGCAGCCAAAACTACATAATTTTTAAAACAGGAGCTATTCTTGTTGTGCTTTTTGTTGCCTGTCTGCTGTTAATGGCGCCGAAAAGTATGCAAAACAAACAGCACAACAAACATTGTCCAACTGACAGACAGACAGACAAACAGACAGACAGACAAGCAGACAAACAAGACAGACAGTCGTAGAATGAAGTCGAGTTGAGTTGCGTTGAGCTGAGTTGGTGTTGGAGTACATGACATTTAATGGTGCCAACTGTTGTTGAACAATAAGCTGTGAAGCCTGAAGGCTGCCCCTCAGTCCTTGTTCTGCTCCACTCGGTCATTGTGTCAGTTTGTCAGTTACTTTGTTTAACAAACTCATTCATTTTGGTCGAGCCTGGCACAAAACTTTTGCACAATGCCATGACAGACAAAATAATGCAATTTAAAATAAAGCCTGCTTCGATTAGTTGCTGCAACTTTTAAACTTAATGGCAACTGCAACTGCAACTCATTGCAGCAGCCTACAACCAGGCAACCTTTATGTCCTTCACATCTGGTTAACCAACAAAGAACACACCGCCAACTGACTGGCCATAAACTTTGCCAAACTAAAACAAAAGCCAACTGTCTCAGTCTGTCAACTCGGTGGTGCACAGGTACTCGTTGTTGTTGCACAAGAGATCCAACTTCATTCAGGTCATTTGGCAAAAACAGATGCTGTCTGTCAGCTAGAGAAGAGTTCGCTGTGGTCGACACAATGAATGGTAGCTTGATTATTACTCTGTTGGTAGTGATAAGTATCTAAAAGCTAAAAGAGTTTCATATTTTACACTCCTTTATATAAATTTAGTTAATACGAAACTAGATAAACAATGTATAATATTGGCATCTTTTTTTCAGTGACATTTAATACTATTTCATTTAAGTCTGCTATTCTATTCAGCTTTAGTTCTTAGCCGCTTTAAGCTGCAACACCTTCTCGTAGAACGTACAATGGTGCGTATGATTTGCATGGCTTCGTTGTGGTTTATTCGTTGTTCACTGTACGTGAGCAGCAGCAAGAATCAGCCTTGGGGCCATAATCAGAGAACAGCAGCAGCACGCGCATAAATTATAAGCTATACACTGTGCTACAAACACAGCTACAACAACAACAACAAAAACAACAAATACAATTACACTGCACAGCAGAACAGAACTGAGCACTGAACAGAGCATAACGAAATGTTGCGGATGGTTGAAGATGGCATCGTTGTCGATTCGTGAATGCCAAAATACAAACTCTCATAATTTCCATGTCAGTCTGCCTGATTGACGATGACGAAAATGACGACGACAAGGATGTTGGCATTGGCTGTTCTGATCAGCATGAAGCCAGTGCTAAGTATAATGCCATGGACCCTGACACTACGTTATGGCCCCACAGTTCATAAAGCATGGCAGAGCATAACAGGACTGGAGCATCATTTTTGGATAGCAATGACACATTTTGATGGCACAACAGCAACGGCGACAACAACAGCAGCAACAACAGCAACAACAACAGCAACAACAACAACAACTGTTGCAACTGCTTTGCGGAAGCTTTCGCAGCATACAAAATGACAAAGGTGAGTAAGCAATTGAGATTGAGAAAGGGGCAAATGTCGTGACGGACAGACAGTGAGTCAGCGGAAGCTTAAGGGAATGGTTATGGTAGGGGGTAAGATATGAACTTATAGAGTAAGCTTAAGCAACAGCACCTTAAAAATGTACACGATATGCAGAATAGGATATTCAATTGAAAATCATTCTGAGGAAAACACTTTGAAAGCTTCAGAGAAGTGTTTTTATATAGCAAATTGCATTTCATTTCGCTTTTATATTAATTTTAGATAAATTATTGTTTTATTCAATTAATTCAATCGAAAATTGTTGCTTAATTCTTAACAAATAATTTCAATAAGTAAACAAAGTAATTACAATTTGTTGGCTAAAGTCTGTTATCAGGAGAGTATCAGAGTGTTCTAAGATTTTAGGTACACAACAGAATTGCCTTACAGAAAGTTTTATTGATGTCCATGTCTGAAGTGAAGCTGGTTCGATTTGTTGTCAACGTCGTCGTCATTATTGTGAAATGTTGCCCCTCTCAACATGAAGAACTGCTGCTGGTGCTACAATGAGTTGCACAATCAAAGTTCATTTGCAATGTTTGCTCATAGATTCCAAATGCCAAACGCTGTCCCAATCAGAATCAGCAGTTCCGGCTCCAACTGCTGCTCCTGCTACTGCTCCTTGCTCCCAATTCAGTTATACTGGGAACTATCTGAACAACTACTATTGAGTTTGGGTTGGAGTTTGAGTCCGTTGTGCCTGCTGTTTTCATCCATTCAGGTGGCTAAAGTTTCTGTCAAAAATTGAGTCTAGTTGCACTGTCCAAAGACCTGTGACTAGGCTAGGTCCCTTAGTAAAGGTTGAAAATGAGGATGAGGACGAGCACGATGACACTGCTTCTCATTTGATGCGCTTTGTTCTGTCGTGTTGGGCACAAGCACTGACAAAACGAATAGTTGGGGGAAGGTGAGGAGTTTATAAAGACTGAAAACTGTACAAACTTACAATAGTTTTGATATGGCCCATAGCTTGCATGTTTTGTTCGACTTTTCAAGTGCCCTGAACCAACTGGTTGATTTGTGCATGAAGTGTGAAATGAATCTTAAATGCTTATTAATCATTTTAAGCAAAGGATTGAATTCTGTCAAATGTAGCTCTAAGTTGATTGGAAATAGAGAAGGAGTAACTTATTGTTTTTGAGTTAAAAGATATTTGTTAAATATATCTTCTGTGACGCAATTTGCGGCATAGTTAGTGTCTTGACATTTTCACCTATAAATTATTAATAAAGTCATTTTCCCACATAATTTGAAACACCAACTTTAACCTGACCTGTCCAACGTTTTTCATTTGTCTTTCAGTATTTTTTGTCGCTGACAGGTCGAAAACTTTTGGCACTTAATAAATTATGCCCATAGGCAAAGTTCAAAGTTCGAAAACAGGCCATAGCAAAGTGTCTGGACAGAGAAGGAGGACAGCGTTAATTGGAAGATATCATGACTGACATTCCTGCTGTATATTAGTATTATTATTACTTTCTCTCTAGCTTCTTATTTTTAATTACCAGCATAGCATTTTGCTCGTCAATGCAAATTAAAAGCCACTCGAGTGGAAAACCTTAATTAAACACTTGACTTTTGCAGCGGTTTTTCATTGTGAAAGGCGTTTGGCAACTATGGCAACTATTTTTCAATTCACAAAGTCGTCCTTGCCTCAAAGTTGCACCCCCCTCTGCTCAAACTTTTTCCCAAAGTCTATGTATGTGTGTGTGAGAGAAAAACTACAAAACAGTTTTCCAGATGATGAGAATAGGATGGGAGCTGCTGATGATGATGGCACTTAACGGCAACACATGACGTCGACGTCGCTGTCAACGTCAACGTCAACGTCGACGCTTGAATTAAATTTTATTTTCATTTCAACTTTCGTGCTATATAGGCAAAGAGCCAACAGTCAAGGCAACTTTGTTAATTTATTTAAGCAACATTCTCATATGTATCTTTGTTTGTGTATCTACTACTAGTCTGTATCTGTGTGAGTGCTTGAGTGTGTGTTTGAGTGTGTGCACATCTGACGGATGTTTCTGTCATTAAGCAAAACTTTCGTCAAAGCATAAAATTTTCTGGCGCTCACACAAACAGAGAGAAAGCTTTGAGCAGAAACATAGAATCGAGCTGGTGGAGGGGGTTACGGGTATAAATTTTTACTACTTATAAGCACTGCGCTTTGGCATTTTATGCTTTTGCCTTGTGCTGCATTAAATGGAACGTGTTTTAATGCAAAAACTCTAACCCACCCCTCATCTTCAGATCCCCAACAGCATGCCACAAAGCGTAAGAAGAAGAAGAAGACAAGCTTATAAATACTTATGAAGTGTTCACCTGGCAGACATACAGCAAGTGCACAAGAGCCAAAGATGAAGAGTTGATGTAGAGGGGTAAAGGAAGGACGAGACATGCATAAAAGTATTGCTAATACGGTTTGCGCTTTGTGAGAAGATTGCCAGGGATGCATTAAGTGCTTGAGAGCTGCTTAACGAACCCTAAGATATAAATGCCAGGAGGAGGGAGGATACTCCAGAAATTGTACCGGCGCTGGTCATAAGCAAACACATACAAAATTATTAATCCTTATATTTCCATATCTAGTTATAATTTTTTAAAGTTTTTATTTAAATTTTTCAATTTAAAATTTATTTCAAAAACTTCGAAAAGTATGTAGCAATAATTTTGTTTTTTTTTTTTTTTTTTTTTTTTTTTTTTACATTTATTGGCGATTACCTTGGAGGCAACTTAATCTAATCAGAATATGGCTTACTTACAGTTATATATACATATATTTACATAGATTATATACAGTGTCCCGCTTGGAACTCAAAGGATAATTACTCTTTAACCATATATATTGTTTACTTGTTTAATTTTTTTAAAGTTCTTGTATACGTACGCTTCTAGAATCTATGTTCTTCACGAGCGCTCCTATAAAGTTGTTCAGGATGTCCTCTCAATCAAAGTGAGTCAGAGCTGGTGTACCTCAGGATAGCGTGTTGGGGCCAACTCTTTATAACAACAACAATTTACTTGTTGCCACCTTTGCAGATGGCACTCCAGTTCTGGCCAGAGACAAATGCGTCTATACTGCAACAGATCACCTCCAGATCTATTTAAAAAAGTTTGAAGACTGGGCATGCCGATGGAACATCGCTATAAACGCCTATAAGTGTGCATCTGTCATGTATACCCTTAGAAAAGGCAACTCTCCTGGTGTCTCCGTACATGAAGAGCTCTTGGAACACAAGAATGCCCACAAGTATCTTGGTGTCACGCTGGACAAGCGGCTAACATTCCGAAACAACATAACTGACGTAGCTTGATGCGTCAAGGCAAAGGCAAGAAGCATGTCTTGGCTCATTAATGCGAGGAATAAGCTAACGCTTAAGAACAAGGCAAACATATGCAAAGTTATTTTGGCACCCATCTGGAGATATGGTATCCAGATATCCGGCATAGCATCAAAGACGAACATCAACAAAAAACGAGCGGCACAGTCACAAATCTTGCGAAGAATGACTGGTGAAGCAGATACCGAAAATCGGAGATGTCATCAACCGTCAAACTACTACTTACTTGGCCAAGTTCGCAGGCCATCCGAACCAACTGGCGCAAAGGCTCCAGAGACCACGACGAATTAAGGGAGTGAGGGCGAGAAGGAGACTCCGGAGGGTTCGCCCAACTGATTTTCCAAACAGAATCTTACAATAATCTTACTCTATAAATTATTCACCCTATTATCTAGGCTAAAATACTTACATATGTATATTTTTAAATGAAACTTTTATTCACTGTAGAATAAGTTATTTATAATAGTAACAGCAGTCTATAAATAAAATAAACACTATTAAAAAAATATATAGAATCTATGTTTAAAAGATGTTATTACATACCCACTAATTCAATAATGTATTTATTTAAAGTTTGATGTATTTTGAATAATTAACGGATAGCAATAAAATTAATCCTTTTATTTATCAGCTGTTATTACTCCCTGTTCCCATTAAAAATGGGAAAAAGGGAGTTATAAAGTACTGCAAATGTGTGTAACAGGCAGAAGGAGGCATTTCCGACTATATAAACTATATATATTCTTGATCAGGATCAACAGCCGAGACGAACTAGCCATGTCCGTCTGTCTGTCTGTCTGTCCGTCTGTCCGTCTGTATGAACGCGTCGATCTCAGAGACTATAAGAGCTAGAGACACCAAACTTGGCATGCAGGTTCCTGTATACCATACGCAGATCAAGTTTATTTCAAATTTCGGATGCACCCCCCCGCACCCTCGCAAATCGCAAAAGACTCCCACAGCAACAATTTTAAGGATAAAGCTTTAATTTTTGGTACACATGTATGTTTAATTAATGTCTTTCGGATGTGTAAATTTCAACACGATCGGATAAATAGCACAAAAGTAATAGAAGGATCCATTACGCCCGTCTCAGTTGGCAGCAACAACAGTTTGACAAGCAGTTTACGAGTTTTGTGCACTGCTTGCTTGTGTTGTCGCTGAACTGCTTGAAATGCAAGTTGGGAGCAGGGAGTCTCGTAGTCGGGCAAACTCGACTAGAGTATTCTTACTTGTTTTGATTGACAATATCAAAAACTGGTCGACTATAAATTTGGCTGTCATTCTGCTTACTAAAGAGAATTTAAAATATTGAATTTAAAATTAAAGCGAAACAAGACTTTGTTGTTTTCAGTTTTACCCATTTCAAAGTCATAAACAGAACTTTCATAGAACTCATTGAATTGACAATTATATACTGTATTGGTTATATGGAAAGCATATAGTGAGAAGGAATTATGTCCATTCGGCTCATTTGTTTCATTTAATTGTCAAAATCCATAGCTCTCTCAAGGTCAAACGGTCAAACGATTCAAAGAACCAAAAACAATCTTAACAAAGTTTAACAAAGAAAGGAAAGCGTCAAGAAATAAAAACCTTTGTCATGGACAAATTCTCTTACTACATTTTTTTCCCCCTGCTTCAGTCCCCTTCCCTAACGCTTGTAGCAATCGCTCGCAAAACAAACCGCTTTACACTTGAGCAACATTTATTTTTCCGTTTCATTTCACGCGTTTCAGTTTCATTATGCCAGCTGTCAGCGGCAGAGGCTGCGTATAACGCATTCTGTTTCTGTTTCATTTTTCACACCATTCAGAATGCGTTGCACGTACGCCACGCCTCCACCTCCCACCTTCAACTGTGACCCCAAACCGCAACAAGCGGCAAATGTTTCCTTTATAGAACCCTCAAAAGACCTTTTGCCATTCAAATGATATGCGGAGCAGTTTTTATGGCTCATTGAAGGCAGAAAAAAAAAATTAATTTTAAAACCAGTCAATTAGGTTTGGGATCAAAAGCAAAAGCAAGAAATATCTACAATAAAAAAAAAGAAGGAAGGGTGAGGTCTTTGATATGTACAACTACAAAAAATGCGTAAAAACGATGTTCTACTCGCTGGCTTCAACTATTTTTCAATGATCCAATTAGTTTCGATTCCATGCCCAGAATTGTCAACTTGTCAGTCGCTTTTAGCCAACAAATGTATTTTCTCAGATTTGATTTGTTTTCGTCACTCGACGATGCTGCATAATTGATGGATTGTCTGTGTGGGCTGTTAGAGATGGGGGGCAAATGAGACAAGCCTGCATAGTCTTCATAGTTTATGTCCGTTTTTTTAGGAGCTCATGGCTAATAAATAATAAATCAGCCGTTTGACAGTTTTTCCCAAAAGTTCGTGTCCTTGGGTTCGATGCATGTCAAAAGAAGCTTCGAAAACATATTGCAATTTTAATGTGACTTTTTTGCTGATTGATCAAATTTGAAAGTGGAATGGTAAAGAGAATAGTTCGACTAATGAATTGTTTAAGAAAATCAACTTGAAGTTTCTTAACTATAAGCTATTTTGTATTTGATTTTAAGAAATTTTATGAAAGAATATTTGTTAACATTGAAGACTAAACCAGAAAAATAATTATAATTAGAGAATAACTAGAAGTATTTATTATAACTTCAAAATGGAACTTAAATATAATCAAAACACACTCATACTGCTCTATATTCAAATATTTTCATTTATTTTCACAAAATGTTAGCACTAGAGAGCCACTCAAAACTTTATGAATCCAAATGGGACCAGCTAAATCACAACAAAGCCTACAAAGAATCTCTCAACACCAAATCTCTGAGCACGAATCAGTTCTAAATCAAATTCAATTATGTTCACTTGCCAAATGGCACTCAACTCTTTTTATTTACAACAAAACGATTTTCACAAAGTAAATCCCCCAAAAAAAAAAACAATTCCCAAATACAAACAGCATTGACTCAAATCCTCAGTCTCAGCCTGATCCTCATACTCATCCTCACACTAATTACAATTGCTCAAATACCCCAAAGGCGATTTCCCAAAAAAGAAAATAGAATTGAAACGAATGTTTGTTGGCCTCCTCTACAAAAAAAAAAAAGAAGAAAAATAAATGGAAAAGAAAAAGGTCAGCTACTATGTAAGGACACAATTTTCCGCTACACCTGCGCGAAATAAAGACCTTCCACACTCGAGCCAGAGCCCTTTTTTCTCTCTCTAAATGCCATGCTTAACGCTGGGGCAGTGCCACACCCACCCTTTTTGCCACTTCCAACTTTCAACGTCATCGGCTTGTCCCAACGAGAGTGCAGCTTAATTGACAGTTGAAAACGTTGCTCAAAGCTGAAAACTCACTTCAAAGGCTGCCGCGAAATGCAGCGACAAAAAAAAAGCCATACTACTACGATGGCTACCATATGCCATTGTCTAGGAATAGTGATTGCGAAGGGAACTGGGACTGAAACTGCTACTAGCACTTGAATTGGTATTGGGGACCTCCGCTGACTATTTCCAGTTTTCATAAAGTCAAAACAGAATATTTTCAATAAAAGCTCAGCTGCAGGAATCATTAGAAATAAATAAATCAGAGAAATTGTGACGGGTTGTTCATAATGAAAAACCATCATGAGAGCTATAATTATGATTGATTGACTAGAAAATATGCAAACTGTAATGGACTAACGTATTGATCAGAGCTTTATAACATTAGATCAGTCAGCAATTATAATTCTAAACAACGTCAGTGAAACTAGCTGATTTGGATTAGGAAATAAGGGAATATTGTCACGTGGCAAGAACTTGTAACGTTCAATCAATTAATCGATATGGTTTTTCTTTTTCGGGAGCATCAGTATTCAAATATCCACAATAAGCGAGAAGTCCGTAAGGAGAATTGGACAAGCAGCTTCAACTTGAAATTTAAGCACAAAGGGCAATGAAACTGTTTTGAAATTTTAAGAGCTGCTAATAAAACCAAAGCCGCAGCTCGTTCTGCTCATCTGAGCAGCTAATAAAAATGCCAAATGCAGCATTTTTACTATGCACTATAAAACAGCAGGAAAAAATATCAGTTGCAAAACCGAGTGGAATTGGAAACAGGGACGAGATGAAGGAGGATTGCGGTGCTGATAAACAGTAAGCCATGCTAGCATTGAACGTGCCCATGTAAATCAATGTAATGGTCGCTTTTATGGTACACTGAGTTTTCTTGCAGTTTTCACTCGTCCACTTAAGATTTTGTAATACAATGAAAAACCACAATGCGCTGCTCAGCGCTGCGGTGACAACAACTGAATGAAAACTGAATCATCCATATCATTATGTTGATGCAGCTTCAACGTGAGATAAGAGGTAGGAATGTAGGGAGGTAGGGAGGCAAGGGGCAGCTAAGTTAGTTACGTGTTTGCGGTGATAAAGCAGATGGAGCGAGAGGTTGCAGTAACAGCCAATAAATCTCTAACTAAATGCTCAAAAAACTTTACGGCCAAATCGTGAAAGACATTTCCCATTGGCCAACACCGAAGATATAGCAGAAGGATTCACAGCGCATTTTTATGGTTTAAATACTTTGCGCCAAACTTGAAATAATGCAACTTGGCAAGCCCCCTTCCTCTACCCCTCCACACCACTCCATTGCGGGTAGGGAATAAAAATGTTTTAAAAAAAAGTAAAACATAAAACAAAAAGCAAAACGCGCCCAAAATCTGCAGGCAGCTTAAGTGGATTTTACGCTACCATCACCATCTACCATCAATCGCCTTCCTTACCTCCCCCCAGCACCTTACGCAGCATGCAGCCCAAAAAACAAAAAAGTTTTTTATTTTTTCGGGATTTTCAGCAGCAAATCCTTATAGATAAAGAGCGTTTTGCACTTGTCGAAAGCGCACAGCGCAAAAAGTATGCACCAAAGTTTATGAAATTTCTATTACATTGTTTTTCACTTTCTCCACGGGGCTGTAAATTCGTAAAATCAACTAAAACAAAAAAAGTACACAGAAAAAGAAACACAAAGTGAAGCATATGCAAAGCGTCCAGCTGACAAGTTGAGCTACTAAAGGGGGCAATACAGTTACCGTAAACATATGTGGCGTATGCGCAATGTCTTCAAAATTGGCAAACTTTACCTTTTTTTTGGGCAGAGTCTATTGTGAAGCTGCTTGCTGTGTTGTGAGTTTTGTACTTTCATAACAGAGGTTAAGTGATGAGCCGAAAAAGTTGAAAATGAGTTGAGCGTAAGGGATATCTTTTCAGAAAGAGATCGTAATGCTTCTGCAACAGCTGTTGCATACTTATAAATCTCTTTTACACAGCTCCAATTGAGAAAAAAAATCTCATAGAAACGTGACTAAGCAAACAATCATTTCGAGCCTACTCTAAAATGCTTAGAGCCATGTTGAAAATGTTGGAAAACAATATATTTTCAAAACAAACCCGTTTTGATAATGTTAAGGCCAATTACTTTCATCAAGTGGACGACTAACCAAAAGCTAAAAGAAACCGTTAAAAGTTATGCAACAAAATTGCAACAAATGCACCTGATTAAGCCAGAACTCAACTTTTAACAGCATTATTTTTAGGTGTAATATTTTGTAAGGAACGACAGTTTTGGCAAAACGTTTGATTGATTGATGGCAGCCAAAGTGGCGTATGCTTAATTTATGTAACCGCAGCAAAGTAGCGGATGCAACTCTGTAAGTGTGTGTTTGTGTGTGTGTGTGTGTGTGTGTGTGTGTGTGTTCAAGAGCGGGAAAGCCAAAGTAAAGTAGACTTAAGTTATTTTTGGTTGCCAAGGCCACGCTGCATTCTCATCTTGGGCCCAATGAAGTTTGTCAAATGCCAACTAAAAACTGCAATGCGAGAATCGAGAACGTTGAGTCTTCATGAGAAGCAACAAAACTCATTCAGGCAACAAGGACAACTTGCCGTTTGGCTTTTCAAAATGAAATTTTGCGGCTGTTGGGTGGCAATTGGGCGGTTGTTCGTTGTTGCTTGTTGGTTGTTATTGTTATTGTTGGGTAAGAATTGTGCACTTCGCTGCGGCTTTTGGCTTTGAATGTTGCGCATTTTTCGCACGGCGCTCAACAAAAGCCTTGAATTGCTCATGCTGGCAGAAACAGGAGACAGCACAACAGCCAAAGCGACAAAATGTTGGCTACTTTCTGCCAATTTATGCGCTCAAATTGTCCTGCTGCGCAGCTGGCCAAGTGTCGACTTTAAGACCTGTCTGAGACAGCTGCGTGAATTTATTGTCAACACTTGGCGCCAAGATAATTAGTGTGAAAATGAAAAGTAAGTAGTTATCATAATGGCCAACAAGAGGCCATAGTAAAAGCCGTTAAGTAGGCTAACAAAAACCTTTTTTCTTATGAAAATAAGTGTAAAGCAATTGCTTTGTATCTATGTTAGACAGTCAGAATAGTTATGAATAGTTAAGCATAAGCCAAATGAAACTAAGAATGTATTGGTGATTTAAGGTACACTATTAGTTATTTTTTACTCTTAAAAGGCTATACACGTGCACATCAGTTACATATTCTATCAAAGTGAAATTCAGTCAAATATCCTGTAATCTCACATTATGTAATTTCATTACAAATTTGTAAGTCTCTCTGGCATTATTCGCCCCAACAAAATTCCATGACCCAAAGTGTTGATGGTGTCTAAATAACTAACAAAATGATGTGCATCCAGAGAAGAGAGACAACACAATAAAATGCAAGCGAGAAAAACTCCATCGCGTATATGAAATAAAACTAAAAACCTATAAAACCGCACTGTTCCCACGACAGTCATGCAAATAAAAGGAAAGGCTCGTTCGGTTCGGGTTTTATCCGGTTGCGACTGGGAACAGGGGCTTCACACCAAGTGACAGTAGTGAACGTGGCGACCCTTGACTGTGGAAAGGATGACAGCATAGCCTGGCAGGACCAAGCATGGCAGCGACGAATTCGCATTGTTTATTTAAAAACTACTCCATTATGGGAGATGTGGAGCAGCAGCTAGAGCTTTATAAAAATGCAATTTCAGGGCGGACAAACAGACAACAGCAGCAGCAGAAACAACAACAACAACAAAAAGTGCAACTACAACTGCAACTACTACAACAACATGGCTAAGAACAACACATTATCCCAGCAGTGAAGAAGCAGCACACACAAAAGTATAATCGCACTATAAATCCCTCGCGTCGAAACCAAGAACTTTACATTTGCTTTTCGGGGCAAGCGACAAAGAAAAGGACAAAGAATACATTTCAAATTGATAAGCAACGAAAAGTGTATGCACTTACCACAAATAAATTTGTTATCAGACCTGTTTTCATTTCCGAGAACTTTTCATTCCGAATCATTTTTGTGTTCCTCTTAAGTATAAAAAATTAATATTTCCAAAGCAAAGCTTTTTAAACTTAATTATGGTTATTCGAAGATCAGAACCGCTAATAAGAATGCTTTGATGGAAATCGAAAATGTACCATTGATTATGTGTTATAAGAAGTTTTGTTGAAAACAAAGAGAAAATACTTTTTAAAAATTATTTATGCTGAAAAATTGAAAAATAGAAAAAAAGAAAAAAGTGTAAAAAGCAATACGGTTATCAAATTAATTTCTGTTAAATAAATTCGATACTAAAATTCAGAACAGGCTAGCTAAAACCGAGCTACCGAGCTTAAATCATTTCTAAATATTCGTATATCTTATATTGGTTTCAACTATTACTTATTTAAGTTAAAGTTTCAGATTCACAACACATTTAAAAACGCCATAAAACTGAACAATAAAAATAATTGCAACTTAGAAGACCTACTTGATAACCTTTGACATTCTCAACTGCATTGTTTGGTATACCCCAACTTGATATTAACAATAAAGAAAATACTGAAATTACATGCAACGGGCGCCCATAGAAGAAGAAGCAGTGCATCCAGTCTGCCAGAACTCAGCCACTATGCATTGTCCTTGTGCAGCTGCATTGATAGCGGGGCCATAGTTATGGCCATGGTCAGAGAGACAGAGAGAGAGACCCATCCGCATGTCTCTGGTGAGTGGGTTTGGGTTTGGGTTTGGGTTTGGCAAGTGGGTGGGTTGGCCCGTGCTGGGGCATAATGTTGATGATGAAAACGTGCGCATTGTTTTCAGATTTTCGGAATTTTAATTAAATTTGCATTGTTTCTAGTGGCACTTGAAACGATGGAACGACGCGTCGACAACGACGACGAGGCGGCAACTGCAAGTCGAGCACATGGCCCCAAAAGAGCTGCTCGGATTTAAATAAGTTCCATATTCTTTTGTTGTTTCTCCACCTTCTCCCCAAACCCAATTCCAGCGGGTAAAGTAGTGGGCGTCGCGGTTTTAAATTAGTTACTGCTTGTTAACAGCGAGCAAACAGTTAACGAGCATGTAAAATGTACCAAACACTATTTACATATAATTGTTAATTGCAATGAAAAATTTCAAAATTCATTCAAAAACTAAAACGAGCTAAGATTTCAGTGTCATGAGTGCAAAAATCCAGAGAAAAAACCTTCACCATTTGAACAAAACCCTTCCAGCTAAGATAACTTATCATTTTACAGCCAAATTATTAAATGTGACACTTCAGAGAGTCACATAGTACCGAAAAATACAAACAAAAACTGTCCAAAATGTGAAATGTTAGCATTGTCGACGGCTCATAAAAAATGCTAAACAAGTCAACAACATGCGCCTTTAGCCAGCTGTCAATAAATATGAAACTCCATAAGCTAAAATACACAACAAAAAAAAAAAAAGAAAAAATGAAAGACAGAAAACCAGCTTAACAGCTAAGGAAAGGCACCAAAAAAAATATCAATCATAATAAAAAATACATAAACAAAGCAAAGTCAACAGCAGGCACATAAGGAAATGTAAATTTCTGTTGTTCTGTTGTTCACCCCTGACCCAACCACCCACCACATACCCCTCTGTCCCCCACACAACGAGTGTAAATAAACAAAGCAAATGTGACAGTTGTCTGACTAGAGTTTGGGAAGAACGCTGAGTGGGCGCCCTGTGACAGCATCAAATACATTTTGTCATCTTAGCCAACTGAAAGTAGACTGTCAATTGTGGGCTTTTAGCCCAATATGAAAGATATTGCAGTTAATATTAAGCGAAAAACATATTTTTGGGGGCTAAGTAAAACCTTCTTTCAGGTTTAAGCTCAGTTATGTGCTAGACAAGTTTATGGCCAAGGGCCAAAAAGAAGGGAAGCAGATATAAACAAAGCCTATTCTGTGATCTTTGTTCATAACGTTAATATACCTATGCTTAAGACTTACAAATATTGAAATAAGGCCTTGTTATTAGTTCCACTTTCGAATCAACTCCACTGAAATATATAAAGCATACTTTCCCAGCCAACCAAATACGGAGCGCTCCGAAGATGGAGTGAAAAAGGACTCCCATTACAACTACTGAAAGTATCGTTTCCGGAGCGCTCCGAAGATGGAGTGAAAAAGGACTCCCATTACAGCTCCTGAAAGGATCATTTCCGGAGCGCTCCGAAAGTGGAGTGAAAAAGGACTCCCATTACAAGTGCTGAAGGATCGTTTCCGGAGCGCTCCGAAGGTGGAGTGAAAAGGGACTCCCATTACAATTCCTGAAAGAATCGTTTCCGGAGCGCTCCGAAGGTGAAGTGAAAAGGACTCCCATTACAACTCCAGAAAGGATCGTTTCCGGAACGCTCCGATAATGGAGTGAAAAGGGAATCCTATAGAAACTCCTCAAAGGATCGTTTCCTGGAGTGAAAAGGGACTCCAACTGAAACTCTTCAAAGAAGCGGCTTTGGAGCGCTCCGAATTGGAGTGAAAAGGGAGTCCGACAGAGCACCATTTGGGAGTATTTAGGGAGTTGTACTAGTAGCACCTTTGGGACTCCTCTGGTTAGCTGGCTTCAGAAAGACTACTATTTAAATGAACTGGAACTGGATCAGATAAGATCTACTTCGATATATTTGTTTGACGGATACTATATTTTCGAACTTCAGAGTTGGTAAAGCCCTGGAAACCCTTTTGAGAGCCTTCTGGGATTCATATCATTGAGTGTAAACTGTGTTTCCAACAATTATAAAATGTTTTGTGCTTATTACTGAGACAAGTGTTTGCACCAAAAGCGATTTGATCCTGTTTATGTACATATCAAAGAAATACACTCTCCCTGAATTTCTTAATTTTGGTGCTCGCGTCATAAACTATTTGGACTAATTAGTTGCATGTTAAATGTTGAGTGTTGTAGTGGAGCCACAGAGTATGTTGAGTAGTTAGCTGCTCTGACTGCTTTTGATTTATACCCGTATACTCGTACTCTATTTGAGAATATTTCATGTTTTTCTTTCTGCTGACCATTTATAATGAAACTGCAGCCACACACATACATATAACCGAATCCACACCCATACAGCAAAGTGCCTTTTTAATTAACTGAAAAAGGCTTCACAGTCACAGAGTGAGAGGAGTATTACACAGAACGTATACTATATATGTATATATAAAACTACCCACATATGATGATATGTACTTTGGTATTGTAGGAAGTTGTTTGCATGTGCAGTGCCTCTTTTTTTTTTGCTGTATTATTTTTTGCTTTTGTTTTCTGTTTAATAACCAACAACAAAATGGACAAGCACTGTTGATGCCGCCGCTGCCAAAGCCGAAACAGCCGCTGAGACTGAGGCTGAGGCTGAGGCAATGCCACGCCCACCACAGACAGCACTAATTAATTATGCACTCATGGTGCTCTTTAAAAAGTGTGTATTTTGTAGAGGTCGCATTAACAACATTTCAAGGATGTTTCCAACATGTTCACTGATATCTTAAATAAATAATTTTTGACTAACCCAAAAAGTTTGCTATGTAAAATTGACTAGATATTTAAATTTTAAAAATTATTTTAGATTACTTGTCAACTTTTCAAGTCAAAATTGTTTTCAATCTAATAAATAAATACTTGAAATATTTACAAAAATAGATATATTTTGGAAAATTTGTTAGAAAATGGATTACTTGTCAACTTTTCATGTTCAATTAAAAACATTTCTACGCCAAACTTGTTTTCAATCTAATAAACAAATACTTGAAATATTGTTGAAAATAGAGTATTTGAGTTTCGTTGCATTGAGATTAGCATTAGTTGTTGTTATTGTATGTTGTTGTTGCTTTATTTGACTTCAAGTGGCTGCCACGTGTCCACTTGGAGCATAAACAGAACATTTTACTACATATTTTTTTGAATAGAAATCCTGGCAAAACGTTTTTGGAGCTGCACAGCTGCTCGGTAATGGAATATGATGGTGACTTTTGGTCCCTTGGCAAAATTCGATGGAATAGCAGAGGAGCAAAAGTAGATGTGGCAGTGGGAGGAACAGGAAGAGGAACAGAGCAGCAGGGGAACAATGGTAGATGAGGCACACAGTCATGGCAAGATTGTTTAGTCTTTGTCTTTTGCTTTTGTTATGCAGTTTCCTCTCCTTTTTTTTTTTGCTATTTGTTTATCTGTGTTCCCGTCCCCATATGCAAAGCGGAATGTGCAAAAATTCACATTCGTTTTTCGACTTTATGCCGCTCTAAATGCATATGAAATTGAATATTTTTATACATGCATGTGTACTACCACACTCGAACCATTCTCATGCCATAAATGTTCACATTGCTGCATATACTTTAAGTCGCCTTCTATGCGCATCTATTCAAAATGCCGTTTGCTTTGGCTTCCGGTTTGCCATTCGCATACAGCAAAATTTGTGCTGTGATAGTAAAATGTTTATTGTTATCTCCGAGTGTCAGCCTACGTGACATTTTCAATCTTTTTTAGTGAACTAGCAAACAAATCAACACACACAGAATAAATATAGGCTATATGTATTCCAAATAGGTCGGCCTGACAGGTTGTCTACACAAATTTTGAACTAGAGCTTAAAATCCTTAACGATTGTTATTTTCACAAAGAATTGCACTCTCTTCATTGAAAGCCACAAGACAAATGATATTCAGCTCTAAGAAGCTGACAATAGAGCACATGACTGGGACATGGTTTTCAGAAATAGGCAATGAGAACAAAACTAAGAAGAATTTTAAGAAAAAATTAAACTATTTAAATTATTACCATAATACTCAACCTGATCATCCCCCATCCGATTGTTTTCAGTGCATTATTAGCGAACGATTTATGGCTGGAAAATGATTTTCGCAGAGCTAAGTGAAGTGTTGCAAGAACAAGCAAAGCAACAC